>PVJS01064484.1:0-10217 GCA_004027185.1 Glis glis | reverse complement strand
ATTACTTGCTGAGGCTGTCCTCAAACCTGTGATCCTCCTGTCTCAGCCTCCCAAGTACTGGGATTACAGGCATGCTCCAGCCTTATTTTATTTTTTTATGTTGAAACGGGATATCACTAAGTTGCCAAGGCTGGCCTCAATCATGAAATCCTTCTGTCTCGGCCTCCCAAGTACTGGGATTACAGGTATGGGCCACCATGCCTGTGTTAAGGTCCTGTTTCTTAAGGCAGAGTAGGAATTCTTTGGAGTAGGAATACCTGTGCCTTTGCTTTTAGATCTTCCTGAGAGTGAAAGGCACCAATTTACAACTAAATCCTCACTCTCAACTTAGAGGAAAGGCCTTGACTAGATCATTTTATATGGCCATGAAATTTGCATGTTCCTGAGAGCCCCTGATCAAGTAGTCCCACCAATAACCGAGAATGAAAAACAAACAAACAAGCAAACAAACACAGGAAGGCCTGTAGATAATTTCTGAATAGCCCACTGGTCCATAGCACGTCTGGTAAATAAACAAAAAGTGAATAGGAATGCAGGGTTCAAGTACTTTACCACTATCAGGCTTAGAGACTGTGTCCAGAAATGAAAACTAGACTAAAGCACAAAACAGTTGCTTACAAATGCAAATGTGTATGCATGGCATAACAAGGATATTTGGTTAAAGGTGTGTGTGTGCCTGTGTTACTGGGGACTGAACCCAGGAGCACTCTACCTCCAAGCTACACCCCCAGCCCTATTTTATTTTATTTTGAAACAGGGTCTCACTAGGTTGATGAGAGTCCCAATACTTGCTGAGGTTGTCCTCAAACCTGCAATCCTCCTGTCTCAGACTCCAAAGTACTGGGATTATAGGCATGCACCACCATGCCAAGCTTGGGTTAAAGTTTTTGTAATGGAAATTTTTATAAATATTGATTTTGGAATAGATTTTCAATTTGGTACAAGAGATAGTGGTCATGAAAGATATGAAAAGGAAGCAACCCCATTTGAGGAATGGCAGGAAAATAACAGATCCTAGAGAAGCAACATTTCTATAAGAAATAGTAAGACCTGAGGGTGAAGACTGCAGCCCAGGTTCGTCATTTACCCTGTAACTTTGGGCAACTTATTATCTGCATCAGGACTAGGACGGTCAAGCAATACCAGTGACTGCCCTATGGCCAGCGCTGCCTCCTGCTAGGTGTTCCTCTACATAGACTCCCAAACTCAATGGCTTACTGCCCAGTTTTCAGGAAAAAAATCACTCAGCACTCCCCTGGGTGCTTCCGCAACCCCTTTTTTTTTAATTGAGGCCCCTCAATTGCACCCAAGGCTACAACCACCCCTCCTGGATTATTCTAATGTCCTGGGGGGGGCAGTTTCCTGAACTTTGGGAATCTAAGCAAAGGCTTTACCTATAACTTAATGAGTTTGGTATGTGGTTAAACCAAGATTCAAGCCCAGGAACTCTAGCTACAAAGTCAATTCTTTTATCCACGAAACTATACTGGCTTAACATGATTTTTAATAATAACCATAACAACAATAATGCTAGCCTATGCTTAACTAAGTGCCAAATTTTGTGGTCTATAAATACCAATTTAATCCTATCACTGAGATAAGTATGATCATGATGTTCCAAAATTTAGGAATGTTTTTAAGTCACTGAGATGTATGAGGCTATCTGGACACAGAAGCACAAAAAAGTACAGAACTAAGATACAGAAAACTGGGTCCTTTTTTCGTGTGTGTGGTACTAGGGATTGAACTCAGGGGCATTCTACCTTTGAGCTATACCCCCAGCCCTTTTTTTATTTTTATTTTGAAACAGGGTCTCACTAGGTTGATGAGAGTCTCACTACGTGCTGAGACTGTCCTCAAACCTGCAATCCTCCTGTCTCAGCCTCCCAAGTACCGGGATTACAAGTGTGTGCCACCACACCCGGCTTAAACTGGGTCCTTTTGTTGTGGTGGTGGTGGTGGTACTGGGGATTAAGTCCAGGGGCATTCTACCTCCGAACTACACTCCCAGCCCTTTTTTATTTTTTATTTTTAAACAGGATCTCACTAGATTGCTAAGGGTCTCACTTAAGTTGCTAAGTCTGGCCTCCTGTCTCAGCCTCCCAAGTACTGGGGTTACAGACATGCACTACCACCATGCCAGGCTATGACAACACCTTTCTTATCTTGCTGGGCTGAGATCACTGAATGAGATGATTGATGTGAAAGAGCTTTAAAAATGTAAAAACGTGATTTTGATTGTTAAAATACTAAACTATTAAATTATTTTGAAGCAGGAGATTGTCTTATTTCCCAAGCAGGAACCCCACTCTATAACATTTTATTGATATTTATTAGGAACATTCACCCAGTTAAAAATTGGGTCTATTCCTTTCTGAAGACATAAGCAATAATAATATTTAAATAAATATGACAATTTAGATTCATTCTAAGTAGACCAAAGTAAGTATGGCACCCTGGAATCTTCTGGAAAGTGGCAACCAACAGCCAGTGTATTGCAAAGGCTAATGGTGTGATTGGTGGAAGAGCTGCCCATCTTGGGCATTTCAGTCATTAACACCTCCACCAGAGGGAGGGCAAGGGAAAGGAAAAGTGGCCAAACTGCAATCCCTACTTGTTAATCGCTCCAGGGAGAGATTTGGTGAGACATTGTGAGTTTGGGGCTCATTGTGACAGAAAGGAGACAGGATGTGACCGTGGGCTTCATGGTGGATCTCGTGTTAGTTTTCTTTATCCCAAACATCATGGCTACGTAAGAGCTAATAGTAACTCGTGCTTGTTTACCTTGAAAGGCTGGTATTGTCCTCATAATATGACTAATTAATGTGTGATTTTCTATCACCTAACTTATTCTTAGGTTATCCCTTGAAATGGTCTTAGAAGTTATTAATTATTAATAACAACTACCAGACCGACTTGTACGCTATCATTCTTGCAACACAGGCAAGACATTTTTTTTTTTTTTTTTGCGGTACCGGGGATTGAACCCAGGGGCATTCTACCTCCGCGCTACACCTCTGGCCCTATTTTTTATCCTTTATTTTGAAACCGGGTCTCACGAAGTTGTGGAGGGCCTCACTAAGTAGCTGAGGCTGGCCGCGAACCCGGATCCTCCGGTCTCCGCCTACCAAGTACTGGGATTACAAGCGTGCGCCACCACGCCCGGCCCAGGCAAGACATTTTTAAAGATGGGAACTATAGCCTCAAAACATAAGTTTTGGCTTTATTAATGACGCAATAACCTTGTTTTGGTTAACCATTATCCAGGAAAAATGTCAAAGCCAGAACTAGCCGCGCGCGCGGCGCACAGCCCTGCTCGGAGGTCACGCTGTGATCATCCATGGTTTCTCCTCTGAATACAGAAGCTGGCAATGCTAAGAAGCACAAGCGTGTGCCAGTGAAGTCCACAGTGGAATTTGTAATTTGGGGTGAAGCATTTGCAAAACTATGTGCCTGGGGTATTTAAGACCAATGGCCCTCTGAAGAGAAAGCTTTTTTTTTTTTGGTTTTAGGAAAATACTATGGATTTTATTTCTTATTTATATGATTCCAAAAAGACACATTATGTACTAGTATTTCTTTGAAAAACACTTTCAAGTTGAATTGAATAGCTACAGAAATCACTTCTAAGGCGAATGGAACCACCATATGACCCAGCTATTCCACTCCTCAGTATCTTTCCAAAAGAATTAAAGTCAGAATACTATAGCAAGTCATGCATACCCAGGTTTATTACAGCACAATTCACAATGGCCAAACTATGGAACCAGCCTAGGTGTCTGTCAGCAGATGAATGGGTAAAGAAAACGTGGTATATACACACAATGGAATACTACTCAGCCACAAAGTAGAACAAAATCGTGTCATTTGCAGGAAAATGGATGGAACTAGAGAACATGATGCTAAGTGAAATCAGTCAGTCTCAGAAGTCAAGGGCTGTATGTTTCCTCTCATATACAGCAGCTAGAGAGAAAATGGGAAATAAAAGGGACTTCAGATAAGTGAGGAGAGAGACCAATAGAATCCCTCCCCAATAGAGGGATTGGGGAGGAAGGAGGGAGAAGAATAAAGGAGGAATGAGGAAGGAAACAGTTCAGATAATGCTATGCTCATATATGAAGGTTTCGCTGCCAATCTTACTAACGTGTACAGGGAGGGAGAAGGGGAGGTGGGGGATGTGAAGGGAAATACACCAAGTGATGTGCCCAGTATGTTTCTATTGCCTTGAATCTTATTATGATATACCAATAAAAGTATTTTTAAAAAACCAGAAAAAAATAAAGCCGGGCGTGGTGGCGCACGCTTGTAATCCCAGTACTTGGGAGGCTGAGACTGGAGGATCCAGGTTCGTGGCCAGCCTCAGCTACTTAGTGAGGCTCTCCGCAACTTAGTGAGACGCGGTTTCAAAATAAAGAATAAAAAAATAGGACTGGGGTGTAGCTCGGAGGTAGAATGCCCCTGGGTTCAATCCCCAGTACCACAAAAAAAAACCTAGAAAAAAGGCATTTAATTATTGTGATCAAGAGGTAAGAGTGTTGCCAGGAGCTGGGAGTGTAGCTTGGAGGTAGAATGTCTCTGGGTTCAATTGCCAGTACTACAAAAATAAAAGGAGAGAGAGAGATAAGAGTGGCTGGGCAAGCTGGGCATAGTAGTGCGCGCCTGCAATCCCAGGACTTGGGAGGCTGAGACAGGAGGATAGCAGGTTGGAGATCAGCCTCAGCAACTTAGTGAGGCCCTCAGCAAGTTAGCGAGACCCTGTTTCAAAATAAAGAATAAAAAATAGGGCTTGGAGATAGAATGTACCTGGGTTCAATCCCCTGTACCACAAACATCAATCAATCAATCAATAAAAGAGTGACTGGGCAAGGTGGCACACATCTGTAAACCCAGCTACTCAGGAGGCCGAGGCAGGAGGATCACAAGTTCTAGGCCAGCCTAGGCAACTTGGTGAGACACTGTCTTAAATTTTAAGAAATAAATAGATAAGTTAATCAATTGAAAAAACTTTTTAAAAGAGATAGTAGTGATTCTCTACAATAAACTAGTTATAGAGTTCTTCCCTCATCCCCTTCTTTCAAGTAAATAATGCAAATGATTTACTGGTTTAATATTATGCATTTGCTAAACATATGACTTATTATTTCTGTTAAAAGATTACTATCCCTGGGTGTGGTGGGCATGCCTGTAATCTCAGTACTTGAGAGGCTGAGACAGGAGAATCACAGGTTCAAGGCCATCCTCAACAACTAAGCAAAACTCTCAGCAACTTAGCATGACCCTGTTTCAAAATAAAAAGGGCTAGGGATGTAGCTCAGAAGTAGAATGCTCCGGCTTCAATCCCCAGCACCAAAAATAAAAAATAAATTAAAAAAATTTTTTTAAAGTGCCAGGCGTGGTGCCGCATGCTTATAATCCTAGTACTTGGGAGGCTGAGACAGGAGGATCGCAGGTTCGAGATCAGCCTCAGCAACTTAGTGAGGCCCTCAGCAACTTAGTGAGACCCTTTTTTTTGTGTGTGGTACCGGGGATTGAACCCAGGGGCGTTCTACCTCCGCGCTACACCCACAGCCCTATTTTTTTATACTTTATTTTGAAACCGGGTCTCACAAAGTTGTGGAGGGTCTCACTAGGTACAGAGAGAGAGAGACAGAGACAGAGAGACAGAGACAGAGAGAGAGAGAGAGAGAAAGAGAGAGACAGAGAGAGAGAGACAGAGAGAGAGAGAGAAAGAGAGAGACAGAGAGAGACAGAGAGAGACAGAGACAGAGAGAGAGAGAGAGACAGAGAGCGCTGAGGCCAACCCGGATCCTCCAGTCTCCGCCTCCCAACGTACTGGGATTACAAGAGTGCGCCACCACGCCCGGCTGTGAGACCCTATTTCAAAGTAAAGAATCAAATATAGGGCTGGGGGTGTAGCTTGGAGGTAGAATGCCCCTGGGTTCAATCCCCAGTACAGCAAAAAAAAAAAAAAAAAAAGGTTGAGGGTGTAGCTCAGAAGTAGAATGCCCCTGGATTCAATCCCCAGTACCACCACTACCAAAAAAAAACTACCTTTAACAAAAAGATAACTACCTTTAACTATTAATTTCTGAACTGGAAGGTAATAACACTATTTAATGCAACATATATAATGCTTAACGAAGTGCCACAGGCAGTAAGTATTTTTAAATAATTTCTCTGCCCTCAGCCAGGAGTGGTGGCTCACATCTGTAATAACATTACTTGAGAGGCTGAGACAGGAAGCTTGCAGGTTCGAGGCCAGCCTCAGGAACTTATCAAGACCCTGTCTCAAAATAAACAATAAAAGGAGCAAGGAGTGACGCTCAGAGGTAGAATGCCCTGGGTTCAATCCCCAGTGCCTCAAAGTAGTAATAATAATAATCATTTCTCTCTCCTCAGCTGATTATGATCCTTTCTACCTCCTGACCAGAGTACCAGTATTTATTTTTGTTTGTTGTTATTAATTAGTTACTTGATCATAAACAATCTCATATCATTACTTAACTGAATATTAGCTCTTTTTCTATTTAGATTACAAAACTTTAAAGAAGATTTCTGGAGCTTTTAATTATTTCATGTCCCCATAATACCTACCACAACTTTTCACATAGAAATCACTAGAAAATTATTCAGAAAGAATTGGTGATTGTATCACTATTATTATTTGGTGTGCTTGGGATGAAACCCAGGGCCTCACACATGCTGGTCATGAGCTGCGCCCCAGCCCGTGTCAGTATTATTAACAAATGCTTATACCTTGGGAAATTCCAACTGGCCAACAATTCTCCAGGTCACAGGAAGATGTGTGCATATGCCTAAGTGACCATGCCAAGAGTGGAGGTGTAAACCGTAAGAGGTCCCCACAAAAAGAACACTGGGTCTGAGCCTCAACTCCTAGAAATACCATGTTTATTTTTTTACTTATTTTATAGTACTGGGGATTGAACCCAGGGACATTCTGCCTCTGAGCTACACCTCCAACCCTGTGTTTTTGTTTTTTTTTTTTTGAAACAGGGTCTCACTAAGTTGTAGAGGGCCATGTTAAATTGCTGAGACTGGCTGTGAACCTGCAATCCTCCTGTCTCAGCCTCCAAGTACTGTGATTAAAAGTGGGTGCCACCATGCCCAGCTTTTACCTAACTTTATCTCTGGTGGCTGAGCTGGGTTTTAGCCACAACACCATTGTTAAAATTAATATCACTTGCAAAGCCAAACGTGGTGACACACCCCACCAAGTTCCAAGTATTCCAGTTCTTGGAAGGCTGACACAGTAAGATCCCAGGTTTGAGGCCAGCCTTAGCAACTTAGCAAGACCCTCAGCAACTTAGTGAGACCCTGTTTCCAAATAAAAAATAAAATAGAGCTGGGGATATAGCTCAGAGGTAGAATGCCCCGGGGTTCAATCCTTAGTATCACAATAAATAAATAAATAACATCACTTGCATTTGGGCAGTAATTATAAATTTTAACTCATAGTTTATCTATAATCTTGTATTCAACATTTTCTTCTGAGTCAAATGATTTTTCTGCATAATTAAAATTTAGTGATGTGACAGTCATAGTCATCTGTATTATTAAGAGTTTATTTCTATATTTTAGGGAAAAAAATAAGACTGAAAAGATTCATATGCAACCTTTTATTTTATCCTAAAAATCGTGACTTCCATTTACAAGTATTCTAATTTTTCTTGAAAATATGAGACCAGTTTTTAAAATGTCTCCGCCCACTCACCTAAATATGAGCTGGAACATCCTGCGATACTGTGCGATCTGGGCAGAAACCATATTACAAATGGAGACTCCAAGCATGTTATTATCATCTTACATTAGAATGCAAAAATTTGACCATTCTTATTAGAAAATTTTGGTAGCAGTTGACTTTTAATATTATAGGCCTAGTCCAGAATAACCAGATTTTTCTCATAATAATTTTTTTATGCTGAGGATTGAAACCTCCGAGCTATACCTCCAGCCCTTTTATTTAAAAAAAAAAATGTGTTTCACTAAGTTGCTGAGGCTGGCCTAGAACCTGAGATCCTCCTGTCCCAGCCTCCCAAGTACTGGGGATTACGGGCGTGTACCATCATGCCCAGCTTCATCATAATTTTAAAAAAATAAAAAAAGTTGCTGGGCATGGTGGTACACACCTATAATCCCAGTACTTGGGAGACTGAGACAGGAGGATAGCCAGCCTCAGCAACTTAGGCCCTTAGCAACTTGGCAAGATCCTGTTTCAAAGTAAAAAATAAAATAGGGCTGGGGGTGTAGTTCAAAGGTAGAAAGTCTGTGGGTTCAATCTCTAGTAACCCCCCCCACAAAAAGAGAGAGAGAGAGAGGAAGGAAGGAAGGAAGGAAGGAAGGAAGGAAGGAAGGAAGGAAGGAAGGAAGGAAGGAAAAAAGCCAAGCCCTAACCTTCCTTCTCATCTTCTTTGGGCAGAAGTGGGAAAGACCTCTCAAGACCTCTCCGTTCCCTGAGGCAGTGATACTCCGGGGAAGTCCAGTATTCTCTAGCGTGGTAGGTTGCATTCCTCTGTTCCTTTAATTGCCCACATTCCTTATCTAATCCAAAAATCAACTAAGCAAAGGTTCTTTCTTCAGATAGGAAAAGACTGCAGGATGACATGTGGGAATTCGCATCTGGGCTAAAGAAGGATAGATGCAGGCTTGCATAATTTTTCCCCTAAAGAGTTTTTTCAATTATATTTTAATTTTAAAAATTGCAACATAAAAAACAAACATGCCAGCTGTACGAGGTCCAATCTCGTGCCGCATTTGATCAGTTCATTCTCTTGCCTTCACCCACTTGCCTTCTATCGCTCCTCCTGGGTTGAATCCAACAGGGAGCCTGAGACTCTGGAAGACCATTCATCCATTCTGTTTTATGCATAAATAGAAGATCTAGTTAGCAAATCCTGATTTTAAAAAGAGGAATGGAAAGGAAATAAAAAGACTGATGAAAGCATTTTAAATTGTGGGGAGAATAAACAAGCATATTATTCTAAAGAGAGAGAAGGGGGCATTATAGAAGAAGATTAACCCCAGTAAAAAGAAAAACAGAGACAAATGTTTTACACTCTGAAGGAAATAAAACATATCAAAAGTGAAATCACCAGAGACTGGAGGAGATATAAAAGGAGTTAGAAGAGCCAAGAGAAGTTATTAAGAGGGAAAATCATACCACTACAGGAGTAGTAAATGAATTAGAAATAAGAAAGACTAAGAAATATCTCACAGAAAATGGGAATAGATGACACGTTTTTATTTGTTTTCTGGCACTGGGGATTGAATCCACAGGTATTCTACCTCCAAGATACACCTCCAGTCCTTCTTTTTTTCTTTTTCTTCTTTTGTTTTTGTGGTATTGGGGATTGAACCCAGGGGCATTCTACCTCTGAGCTACACCCTCAGCCCTATCTTATCTTTTATTTTAAGCAAGGTCTCACTAAATTGCAGAGGGCCTCACTTAGCTGCTGAGGCTGGCCAGGAACCTGTGATCCTACCGTCTCAGCCTCCTAAGTACTTGTATTACAAGTGTGCACCACCACGCCTGGCCCTCCAGCCCTTTTTATTTTTTGTTTGGAAACTGAGTCTCACTAGGTTGCTGAGAGGCTCCCTAAGTTGCCGAGGCTGTCCTTGAACCTGTGCTCCTCCTGTCTCAGCCTCCCAAGTACTGGAATTACGACACAACACCTGGCTTTTTTAAAACACATCAAATACAAAAGAAAAGGAGAAGAGCTCAAAGTAGTTAGAAGATGAAAAATATGGGGAACAAATAACAGAAATCTGATTTTGAAAAACTGAGGTCTCTGACAAAGAGTTTAAAACTAATAAAACTAAAAGAATTTTCAAGCTGGGCGCAATGGTGCATGCCTGTAATCCTAGTACTTGGGAGGCTGAGAAAGGAGGATTGCAGGTTCAAGGACAGCCTCAGCAACTTAGCAAGACCCTATTTCAAAATTTATTTATTTATTTATTGGTGGTACTGGGGATTGAACCCAGGGGCATTCTACCTCTGAGCTACAACCCTAGCCCTATTTTTTATTCTTTATGTTGAGAAACAGGGTCTCACTAAGTTGCGGAGGGCCTCACTAAGTAGCCGAGGCTGGCTACGAACCTGAGATCCTCTTGTCTTAGCCTCCCAAGTACTGGGATTAAAAGCGTGTGCCACCACACCCAGCTCTATTTCAAATTAAAAAAAAAAAAAAACAGAGCTGGGG
>PVJS01064483.1:0-10217 GCA_004027185.1 Glis glis | reverse complement strand
AAAAAAAAAAAAAAAATAGGGCTGGGAGTGGAACTAGGAGGTAGAATGCCCCTGGGTTCAATCCCCAGTACCGCAAATAAATATATAAATAAATAAACAAACAAATAAATAAATAAATAAGGTTCGAGAGAGACCCCTTGTCCCTTCCACCATGTAAAGACACAGTAAGAAGGTGTCATCTATGAGCCAGAAAGTGAACTCTCATCAGACACTGAATCTGCCTGTCCTTAGCCTTCAGACCATGAGACGTACATCTCTGTTGTTTAGAAGGCATCTAGCTTACGTTATTTTGTGCCAATAGATTAAGACTTCCATGACAGATGAGTATGTCTACACCTCGTTTACTCCCATGGTGTGCAGAGCACACATCCCTGTTCCTTAACCTTGGTCTTGATCACGGGGTTTACTTTGGCTAACGGGACACTGGTAAGCAGGACATGGTGGAGTTTGGACAGTGCCAGTGTGTTTGGGCTTGGTCTCTTGACTTCTGCCACAGCTATGGGAAGAATGCATCATGGTGTCTGCTGGCCCTGAACCAGTGGCAGACATGAGGAACATACCGAACCTGATTTGTCACCTGGAGCCAGGTCTAGCTGGGTTCAGACAAGATGAGCTGAACCCCAGTTGAATCACAGATGCATGAGAGAGAAATGATGCTCGCCGTGAAGTGCCAGTGAGATTTTGTGGCTGCCTGTCATGCAACACTAGGTGAAAAAGACACCTTTTCACTGAACTCTAGCTTTGTGGAGAAATGAGGAATGCGGACACCCGATTGTTTCTGCCTATTAGTTGCATTTCTCTCTCTTTTTTTTTTTTTTTGCAGTACCGGGGATTGAACGCAGGGGCATTCTACCTCCGCACTACACCCCCGGCCCTATTTTTTATACTTTATTTTGAAACCGGGTCTTATGAAGTTGTAGAGGGCCTCACTAAGTAGAGAGAGAGAGAGAGAGAGACAGACAGAGAGAGAGAGAGAGAGAGCTGAGGCTGGCCGCGAACCCGGATCCTCCGGTCTCTGCCTCCCAAAGTACTGGGATTACAAGCGTGCACCACCACGCCCGGCAGTTGCATCTCTCTTTTGTTAGTCTGGACACCGTCCATGAAGGGAATAAAACATAATTTCAAATTTGGTTGAGTAATTTCTTGCCATAATTCCCCTCAATTTAGATTTTATTTCCATAAACTCTGAGAGTTTATAATTCGTGTCCCAAAGTGTTTAACATTGAACATGATGCTATAAATAATCCAACACTCTGAGCAAGTTCAATAAGAATTACAACACTATTATTATGACTACACTTAGGCATTTACAAATTGGCCTTTAAATGGAGATTTATTGGGGTTTCAGCTGCTTGGTGATGGGACAATATTAATGTCTTCACAAGGACAAGCGAGTTAATCCAATCTTTCTATATGCTTGGAGATGCTAACGATCTCAGTTTGGACAGCTGGGTTTCTACATACAGTAACTTCTCTGTTACATGGAAGGGCTGGGAGGATGGGCTGTTTTCATGTTTCTTTTTTGTGTTATTATGCAGGGCTTGAGATTGCAGAGAAAGAACCACTGAGATAGTCTTTCCATTTATCTCGAGGTGCAAAGAAGGCACGAAAAGGGGCAGAGGCCTGGTCATATGGAGCATCCTCTGGCCCATGGTCCCGGCCTGACAAAGTGGTGTTTTCCTTGGTGAACTCATGAGGGAGGCAGCAGAGGATTTACAGAGTGGTCACGGGAACCCAACCCATCTGGGTTTGAATTCTCCAAGGGGTGAGGACTTGGGTATTAAAAAAATTATTTACACATTTATTTTATTCACTGATCCACTTACTGTTTTTGGTCAAGAGCCATAGAAGAAGAGCCTGTCAGAGGGATTAAGATGTCCTCGATTTATGGAGGAAGGGGTTTTAGGGGAAAGCTGACAGTGAGTGAGGAGCACGGGATAAGGAAGAGGAGAGAGGGGCCAGGATGTGGTCTTAGATGAGTCTGACATTGGCTTCAGCTGTGCGGAGTTCTGGAGCCCACGGTGGATCACTGAGACGCTTTTGCTTTGTGGCCCTTGTTAAAATTTTGGTAAAATATACATAACATTAAATTTATCACTTTAACCATTTAAGGTACAATGCAGGAGCATTATGTACGTTCACAATGTTGTGCGATCATTACTATTATCCAATTCTAGAACTTTTCCTTCACACCAAAAGGAAACACTGTACCTCTTAGTGGCGGATCCTATTCTTAACTTGCCCCTGGCCCTGGTGACCACTAATTTGCTTTCTGTTTCTAAGGATAGTTCACATAAATGGAATTATATGTGGCCTTCGGGTATGTGTGTATGTGGTACTGAGGATGGAACCCAGGGGCTTTCTACCTCTGAGCTACAGCCCAGCCCTATTTTATTTTTAATTTTGAAGCAGGGTCTTGCTAAGTTGCTGAGGGTCTCATTAAATTGCAGAGGCTCCCTGGAACCTGGGATCCTCTTGTCTCAGCCTCCCAAGTATTTGGATTATAGGCATGTGCCACCACGCATGCGGCCTTTTGTGTCTAGTTTCTTTCACTGGGAATAATTGTTTTCAACATTTATCCATGTTGTATCAGAACCTCATTCCTTTTTGTGACTGCACAATATTACCCTGAATACATATATTACATTTTGTTTATCCATTCATCCATTGAGGGGCATTGGGTTGTTTCCGTCATTTGATGCTTGAGAATAAATAACACTTTTTTGAGTATTTGTGCACAGGTTTTTGTTTGAATGCTTTTTTCAACTCTCTTGGGTATGTACATAGGAGTGGAATTGCTGGCTCATATGGGAACTCTATATTTAATTTTTTGAGAAACTGCCAAATTGTTTTCCACAATGGCTGCACCATTTTCCTTCTTCCAAGCAAACTCTGTGGGTCCAGATTTTTCCACATCCTTGCCAACACTTGTTATTATCTTTTTGATTACAGCCCTCCCAGAAGATGTGGCACGGCATTCATTACAGGCCACCAGCTTTTTGCACCCTCGTTGACTGCAGGGTACCCTGGGGAGCTTCATCTCCCAACCGAGGTGGCTCCCATTAGCCAAAGGCAAATCCCCCGGGAAGGGGTGCAGCTGTGAGCCATGAGCAGGCCCCCCAGCAGCTGAAAAACATGTCTACTACACTCATTCATTCAAGAGACATTTATTGAATGTCTACACTAGGCTGGGCACTATATTAAGAGCAAGGGATGCCTAGTATAGATTCTAGCTTAACAAAGCTAACATTCTACTGGGGCATTTCAATATTGATCAAATTTTTGCACAAAAGTAAAACTGTAACTCTAGCAAATGTAGGGGAAAGATCTGACCTCAGTAGGCTGGTGAGAGAAGTGTTGCACAAGGACTAATGATTGAGGTATGTTCCAGGCAATGAGTGTGAGGGAACTCGGTGACTAAAGAAGGATCAGGAAAGTGTTCCAGGATGGAGGAACAATGTGGGCCCAGGTCTTGTGGTAGAAGGGAACCTGCTATTGTCTCGAATCTGAGAGAACCTGTGGCTGCAGGGGGGAGATGGAATGGGCAGGTGTTCTTGAATATATCTAGAGAGGTAAGTAAGGCCCCATACCTGTAGGTTGACCTAGGCAGTTTATGTTTGTACTAAGGGCAATTGGAAGCCAATGCAGGGAATTAAGCAGGGCTGGGGTGTGGGAGGGACCTGATATATGATTGTCTTTGTACTTTTCTTGGTGCATTGTAGTCTCACATCATAATGTAGTTCTTGGCGAGAGTGACATGCATGCACACAGCACTTGATGGGCTTTCCCCCGACTCCCTCCCCACCAACCCCCTTCCCCACACAGGACATTGAGATCCACAGTGATGTTCTCACGTATGTTCATAATGTCAATGGAAGTGGTTCCTTTATTGATTCTCCCTCCCTCCCCTCCTTCCCCTAGCCCACCGTACTGGCTCCATTGGAATTTCTCTTCCATTATCTGATGTTCTTCTGGTATACAGATTACTCCCTAGCTTCTGCTTATGAGAGAAAACATATGACCCTTTACTTTCTGTGACTGGCTAATCTCACTTAACATAATGTTCTCCAGGTCCATCCATTTTTCTGCAAATGGGATATACACACAATGGAATTCCACTCAGCAATAAAGAAGAACAAAATTAAACCACGAAACGCCGCACTTATGGGTGGGATTGGTGCCATTATAAAAGGGTGACTTTGCGGCCCCGTCTTGCTCTTTTTCTCTTGGCCCTTTTGCCATCGGATGACATAACAACAAGGCCCCTGCCAGATGCTGGGTACCTTGTTATTTGACTTCTCAGCCTCTAGAACTGAAAGCTTATACATTTCTGCTCATTATAAATGACCCAATCTGTGGTATTCTGTCACAGCAGCAGCACAAAATGGACTGAGACATCCTAAATACCATGAAAATGAAATCTCCCATTTGTAGCACATGCTGACTCTCCCTCATAGTGGTTTGTTTTTTCATCCACTGGAACTTCATTTGAAGGTCACAGTTAGCAGGTGTTATTATCCATGAGAGCCCAAAAGGCTTTGGATTGTGGAAATGTTTCTGTCAATGTAGATTTGTAAGCTTGATGTCTCTGCATTGTATGGTAGAAATTTGAGAAGGGCACGCTTTATTGATAAGAGCCCTCTTCTCTGCCTGAGTTCAGAACCAATTGAGATAAACAGAGAAGTCATACAAATCAGTATTGGCTTTGTTGCTGCTGAAGTTGAGCTTGGATAGCATGACACAGATGCATGAACACAATAGCAAGAGGCTTCCTAACACCACACCTGAAAATTCAACTCAGCCGCCCAGTCTCAGATGATGGCAAAAACTGCTAAAGCTCGTCCACATGCGTTGACCAACCTGTCACTGCTAAGCGGAATGCAAGGCCAAGAACGGAAAGACTATATGCTCTTAACAAGAAGACATGAAGACCACAGAGCTACAGCTGAAGTGCAAAATGTCCTGGGACCATAGGGCAGATTAGTGTTTCTGGAAGGAAGCGAGATTTGAACTGGGCCTGAATGACAGGTTGTTAATTTAAAGCATATTAATTACTTGCTATGTAGTAGGCTATCACAGCTATGATGCCTATGAATCGATAGTGAGAAATGATGGTGTTCTATGATGAAGTTATAGGTTAAACCAAACGACAGAGGTACCAAAAGAAAGAGTACCAAATTATTTAATATGTTTCTTGGTACACTTTCCATATAACCTTGACACTCATCATTCTTAATAAAAATGTCTTACTGGTGGCATTCCTCTGGTGATGGGAGGATTTAGGCTAGAGTTAAGGGCAGATTGAAAGTGTTGGAATTATGTATGTATGTATGTATGTATGTATGTATTCATACTGGGAACTGAACCTAGGGACATTCTACCTCTGAGCTACACCCTCATCCCTTTTTATTTTTTATTTTGAAACAAGGTCTCACTAAGTTACTAAGGGTCTTGGTAAATCGCTGAAGTTGGCTTTGAACCTGTGATCCTCCTATCTCCGCCTCTCAAGTTCTGGGATTACAGGTATGCACCATCACTCCTGGCTAGTGCTGGGCATTTAATTTCTCCAATCCCAGGCCTCAGCTGGTGATGAACAGGAGTTGGTAGATTACCCTCCCTCCTTAATCCCTGGGCGGGTCAACTCTGGAGCAGGATTTTCCCCATGAACATTGGCTGCTGTTGCCCCTGGTGCTCATCAATGCCCATGGATTGGCTGTTGTTATTCCCATCTTTGCTGCTGGTGTTTCCAGAGACCGCCTCCCAAATCAAATACTTATCACTCACCCTTATCCATATCTCAAGATCTTCTTCTGGGTAGTTCTCCTTTTATAAAGTAAAAGTTAATATTTATATGATGTAGATAACAACTCAGTTAATTTTGTACAAATATAATAAAATATCAAGTTAAAAACCTATTCCCAAATGGATATTCATTGGATCATTCATTATAAAAAATATTGTTGAGCATTACTACTGAGCAATGTTGGGCATTAGTTTTAGCAAAAATAACTAATATCAAACGAAACATAGAAAATGCTCACTGAGTATTTAGTGACAATTCATGTCACTAAATTGATTGGAATAAGCTTGTTTTTTGTGGGGTTTTTTTTTTGGTAGTTTTATCTTTCTTCTATCACAACCAATCTGATATGTTTATAATAACAACCAGATGCAATGTTGACTCAGCTGTCCTTCAAATGCCAAACACCTTCCATGTGTCATCACAGGACACTCACCTTGAATCCAAAGTGCAAAGCTTACCCAATTATAGAAACAGTACCAACTTGGTGTTGACTACCCTTGCTGTTGGGAGGTTAGGAATGGGGCAATCACGTGGGTGATTGAATCAGCGATCAACCTACTTTTGAAGAGCAGGTCAGGATTGGTAGCTGTAAGCAAGGTTCCCTTGGATGGTGGTGCAGTCTGTTTTCACGTTCTGTTATTCTCTTCATGTATGGAAACACACAAGCACACACACATGACAGCAGCTATTACCAGGTACTTTTTTTTTTTGCGGTACTGGGGATTGAACCCAGGGGCATTCTACCTCCAAGCTACACCCCCAGCCCTATTTTTTTTTTTGTTCTTTATTTTGAAACAGAGTCTCACTAAGTTGCGGAGGGCCTCTCTAAGTAGCTGAGGCTGGCCGCGAACCCGGATCCTCCGGTCTCAGCCTCCCAAGTACTGGGATTACAAGCGTGCGCCACCACACCTGGTTTACCAGGTACTTTAAAAAAATCCAAATTCCAATACCCTAAGTAATAAACCATTCCAACTTTTTCATATTTCTTTCTTGTCTTTGGCTACAGAGTGATATCATTTTTATGTGCTTATAATAAGATTTCTATATTTTATTAATTTCTCTTAAATTATTTTATCAGCATTCTTTTTTTCTCCACAAGGGTTTGCCCACAGCTTCTTAGATGTCAAGGATGGAATCCTTCCAGCTGGAATGAGTTTGTACTCTGTGCGGAAACTGCATTTGGGGACTCAAAGAAAGAGGTACTTTTAACCTCTTGTATTTTCTACTCTAAGTAATGAACTCCTGGCTGCTGCTTCTTTCAGGAATTAATGTGTTTGGATAATTGTCTCAAGAGGGAGCGAGCCACAGGAGAGCAGGTGCGGGGTCCTGGCACTTGGCAGAGCCCTGTTCTGTTCGCCATTTATTCACCCATGCATTCCTTCAACACACACTCGCTAGATATCAGTCTGTCACTCGGCAGACAGCGGCTGTGTTGCTATCTGCAGGCAGGTGTCGGAGGCCAAAGGTAGGAATGGATCAGGAACAGGAAGATGCAAGAGCTGAGTGGCCACTGGAGCTGAGTGTGAGGAGCCACACCTGCCCACACAAAAAAGGGGCACCAGGTGAGCAGCCAAGAAGGGAAGACACAAAGAGTGGCCTGCTGTCCTACTAGAAAGGCGCGTACTAGAAAGGCAGGATATACATGCACAGCAGACATCTCCACATCAAAGATGGTCAAGTATGAAGAACCAAGAGCGAAGGCATTAGTGACAAGGACAGACTCTGAAGGAGAGAGCAAAGACCTGCCGTGGCCCATCTCGAGCGCTGCTCCTGGGAAGGTAATGTATACGTGCGCTTGGCGTCTGTGAGCTGGGGCTGAAGTCTCTGGGAGGGACCATGGACTTGAGCCAGGCTGCCTCAGTTTGAATTCCACGGGGGGGTTAGCGACTTCAGGTAAGTTACTTAACCTCCCAGGGCCACAATTTCTAGATCCATAAAATGGTGATGACATATAAGTGTTTAGCTCATGGGGTTGTAATGAGGCCCTCGTGAGTTCATACTTGTAAAGTGCTTAGAACCGTGCCGGGCACAAAGGAAATGCCTCTCTAAGAGTTATTAAATAAAATTAATAGGGATTGGAGAAAGCATTGCTTGACAATGACTTAATGCTTTCCCGTATCCATAACCACTATCAGTTTTAGAGATTTGCAAAGCCAAATGATACCAGGGTCTTTCTCTTCCTAATTATCTTCACATGGTTCCAAGTATGGCTTCCTTCCCCATCAGGGTAGCCAGCCTCCGACTGCCTTCCCCCAACAACAGGTGTCTTTGCTGCATGTTCTGTTGACTGGCAAACCGAGCTGCGGCATCTCGTAGGCGCTGGGCCAGGCTCTCAACCCTCACACACGTATCAGAGCCTTGCCTTTTTGTCTGCCCTGGGTCCTGGAGCACTTGCATTGAATGACACCTCCCAGTTTTCCTAATACTAACCAGACTTGTAACCTAGTTACATGCCAGCCTGGCCCTGCTGGGAGCTTCCTTCCATTCAGAAATCCATATTACACACTCATCTGGTAGTGTAATGTTTTCATGCAAATTTCTTCCCAGCTGCTTTACTGCTCAGCAAGGGGTTTTGTGTCCTCCCTGTCAGAAGATCATCTTGTATGTTTCAGTTGGCCTCCGTGTGTTGGTCAGGGACAGGAGGCATGTCTTGGAAAGAGCAATGGGATCTCCCAGCCTTTCCTCAAATCACAAGCCTGGGAAGCGTCTCCTTGTATGCCCCAGCTACTTGGTAGAAGGCTTAACTCTAGGAACAGTGCCATCATTTCAGTGGTTAATAACAAACAAAACACAAAGATGGACTGCGTGACTCTTGAGGCCCAGAAACAAGGATGGGGCCAGGACTAAGGGAGACGGCACAGAGTCTACTTTCTTTCCTCTTCTTTCTCTTCTACAGAAAGACTCTTTGTTTTTGTCATTCTATGCACGAGCTAAGCAGATTACAGTAAAGAGAAATGGGGGCAGGCCCAGGTATCTAGGAGATGGGAGAGAATTTACATTCCAATTGTGGAGCATGTCAACGGGCTATTCTTTCTGCCTAGATTGGAAGGTGCAGTTCAGTTTGGGGGGTATTTAAGCAAGACCAGACCTCTTCCCTCCAATTTGAGCTGGAGAAGCTCCAAGAGTGGCCCAGGGAACCCGGGAAGGGAAGAGCTACAGCTTTGTGAAGGTAGTTGGTTACTTTCCCCCACTGGGCCTTGAAGATTAAAAGCAGTTTATGCTGCTTCCATTTTTTAGGCTTCTAGTGTATCCAAAAAGGAAGAGATCCAAAAGACAATTAAAAAAAAAGCTGCACATGTTAGTTGACTTTTGGCAAAATAATGCCACTGCACACATGCCCACGCACAGGCACACACTCTACAGTGACTGTGTGTGTGTGTGACTGCATTTATGGCTAATGTCAGAAGTTTGTATTTGAGGAGCAGGATGAAAAGAGGCTCCGGCTGATGGTTCTCGTGCCTGCGCTCCCCTCCTCACCAGCCAGCTCTGTCCAGGAGCTTCCCAGAGGGAATGCCCCCCCACTCACTACACAAGCCCCCATGGAAGACCTTACCCCTCAACTCCCCTCTCTAGGAAACATTTACCTCAACCCCACCATTTCTCCAGGAGGCTTCACGTAAAAGCAAAATATTCGCTGTTGGTTTGGAATAAACCTGAAAACCAAAGCTTTTTTTCCTCCTTTCCTTACTCCACTGCCTCCAAACACACACACACACACACACACACACACACACACACACACACTGAAACCCACCTCCAGGTCTCTGTCTGCATCATCCCCTCTTCTGCCCCCTCCACACAGACTTATTTCATAAAAACGTCAGCTATTAAGTTAACATTATTTAAGGGGCTTTGGGTTTTAGTTCCTGAATGCAACCTAAGCTGGATCCGTAAAGGCCTGACACGAAGCCCCGGCTGTATAAAACATGATCCACAGAGGTACTAAATAAATAACCTGGCTGTGGGCTTCCAAGCCTCTCTATTTATCACTGCAGTAATGATAAGGATCTGATTTAGAGTGAACCCTACTGAGGGTCGAACGGCACAAGCTGTAATATGATCTGCAGGGGAGGGCTGATAACCCGAAACAATGTGAAGAAACCCTGTCAGATAAATAAAACAAACTGTTTGTCCATTAAATAGCACTGTCAGGAAGGGAGCAGGGAAGCCAAACAGAGCTAAATCCAATTCTTTTATAGCCTCACAAAGCCAGGAACACCTGAGTTAAGCTGGGGAAATAAGGTCACTTAGAAATAAGCTGGGAGGAGGTGGCTGATGGGGGCAGGAAATAGTGATCTGATTTATTTATTTATTTATTTGGGTACTGGGGATTGAACCCAGAGGAGTTCTACCTTCGAGCTATACCCCCAGTCCCCCCCTTTTTTTTTTTTTTTGCGGTACCGGGGATTGAACC
>PVJS01064482.1:0-10217 GCA_004027185.1 Glis glis | reverse complement strand
GGGGGAGGGACACCAAGAGCTGTGTGCATGTATGTTAACACCAAACTGATACTCATTGCGATGTGAGACTACAATACACCAATAAAAACATAAAAAAGAGAAAAATAAATAAATAAAGAAAGAAAGAATAAAAAATTGGGCTGGGGGTGTAGCTCAGAGGTAGAATGCCTCTGGGTTCAATCCCCAGTGAAAAAAAAAAAATTATAAGCCGGGCGTGGTGGCGCATGCTTGTAATCCCAGTACTTTGGGAGGCGGTGACCGGAGGATCCGGGTTCGCGGCCAGCCTCAGCTCTCTCTCTCTCTCTCTCTCTCTCTTTAGTGAAGGCCCTCCGCAACTTCGTGAGACCCGGTTTCAAAATAAAGGATAAAAACTAGGGCCGGGGGTGTAGTGCAGAGGTAGACCGCCCCTGGGTTCAATCCCCGGTACCGCAAAAAAAAAAAAAAAAAAAAAATATATATATATATATATATAAACAAAACCAAAGTCATGGTTGGCCGTAATCCCCATTGCTTGTTCCCGTCTCCATCCTCACACACCCTCTCCTGGATGACAAGTGTCATTACAGAGATGGGTTTCTGACTGACTCCAAGATTCCAGAACTCTGAGAAGGGGAATAAAGGTCCTCCCCACACCTTTCCCAGGGTACACCTGTCGCCTCATTTCACAGGCATGGCTCCCCTGCCCCCTCAGAAGGTGGGGCCTCACCCACCTTGAGCTCCCCTGTATTTGTTTCTATTACTGTACGACAAACTATCACAAACCTAGCAGTTTAAAATGACTCCCATTAGTGCTGGGCACGGTGGTACACACCTGTAATCAGCTACCTGGGAGGCTGAAGCAGGAGGATTGCAAGTTAGAGGCCAGCCTCAGCAACTTAGTGAAGCCCTTTTTTTTGTTGTTGTGGTTCTGGGGATTGAGCCCAGGGGCATTTTACCTCTGAGCTACGCCCCCAGCCCTAATTTTTTTTTTAATTTTTTGCAGTACTGGGGATGGAACCCAGGAGCATTCTACCTCTGAGCTACACCCCCAGCCCTATTTTTTATTCTTTATTTTGAAACAGGGTCTCACTAAGTTGCAGGGACCTCACTAAGTAGCTGAGGCTGGCCGCAAACCTGGATCCTCCTGTCTCAGCCTCCCAAGTACTGGGATTACAAGCATGCGCCACCATGCCCAGCTAAGCCCTATCTTAAAAATTAAAAAAATTAGCCGGGCGTGGTGGCGCACGCTTGTAATCCTAGTACTTGGGAGGTGGAGACTGGAGGATCCGGGTTCGCGGCCAGCCTCAGCTCTTGCTCTTTCTTCCTGTCTTTCCCTCTGTCTCTCTCTCTCTCTCTCCTTAGTGAGGCCCTCCGCAACCTCATGAGACCCAGTTTCAAAATAAAGTATAAAAAAAATAGGGCCAGGAGCGTAGCACGGAGGTAGATTGCCCCTGGGTTCCATCCCCAGTACCACAAAAAAAAAAAAAAAAATTAAAAGGAATCAGGCGTAGTGGCACATGCCTTTAATCCTAGTACTTGGGAGGCTGAGAGAGGAGGATCACAGGCTTGAGGCCAGCCTCAGCAATTTAGAGACCCTCAGCAACTTAGTGAAACCCTGTTTCCAAATAAAAAATAAAACAGGGCTGGGGGTGTAGCTCAAGGGTGGAATAACTCTGGGTTCAACCCCTAGTACCAAAAAAGGCGGGGGGACTGGGGATGTAGCTTAGAGGTAGAACACCCTGGTTCAATCCCTAGTATTACAAAAAAAAAAAAAAAACAAAACACAACAACTCCCATTTGCTAGTTCGAGTTCTGCAGGTCCGAAGTCCATTGTGGGTTCTCAACTCCAGGTATCACGACGTTGAACTTATGAGCTGGGCTGAACTCTGAAAGCTCTGGGGGAAATCTGCTTTCAAGCTCATTCCTGTTGGCAGATTAATTCACCTCAACTGTGGGACTCTGGTCCCAGTTTCCTTGCTGCCAGCTTCTGGAGGTGACCCACACCCCTTGTCAACAGCCCCGTCCGCTGTTAGGCCAGCAGGGGCACATCAGAGCCTTCTCATGCTTCTAATCTGTCCCTTCTGCATCCAGCTGGAGACAACGCTCTGCTGTTGAGGGCTGGTGTGATCAGGTCAGGCCCACCCAAGAGCCTGCTGGTCCCAGACAATGCTCCCACACAACGTAACCCTAGCCCAGGAGGAATCCACCCTGCCCAATCCCAGAGTGTCCATGGGGGGGGGGGCGTCAGGCAACATCCTAGAATTCTGCCAGCACATCCCTGAGCCTGGAGCGGGCTCACCTCCGCCTCTCTCTTGCAGAGGACATCCTGGGCGTGCAGGCTACTCGGCCCTGGGAGTTTTACCCCGGCAGCTCCTGCCGCACGGTGGTCTTCCCACTGCTGACCTCTGGCTCTGCCTTCTGGTTGCTCCGGCTGTGGGAAGAGCTGGGGCCGTGGCCTGGCCAGGTGAGTGGCTATGTGCTGCTGGTGGGGCCCCGCCTCCTCCTCACCACCCTCTCTTTTGCTCTGGACGGGGCCGTGTACCACCTGGCCCCACTGTGGGGTGCGGATCGCTGGAACGCCCTGGCCCTGCTGTCCAGTTCCTATGTCACCCTGGTTTTCTACACGAGGACCTTCTCCAACACCATCGAAGGACTGCTCTTCACATGGCTGCTGGTGCTGGCATCCCCTCGTGTGGCATGGAGCCCCGCCCCCAGGAAGCCCGCCCCCAGCCCGTGGTGGCACAGCTGGCTTCTTGGGGCCATCGTGGCTGCTGGCTTCTTCAACCGGCCCACTTTTCTGGCCTTTGCTGTGGTCCCCCTCTTCTTCTGGGGCACTTGTGGAGCCATGGGCCCTGGCTTCAAGTCCCTGATGCGGGAGGTCCTGGTGCTGCTCCCCGGGGCAGCCCTCACTGCGGTGGCCTTTGTGGCCACCGACAGCTGGTACTTCTCCAGCCTCTCAAGATCCAGTAGCCTTGTCCTCACACCTGTCAACTTCTTGCACTACAACCTGGATCCCCAAAACCTTGCAAGGCATGGCACACACGTGCGACTCACTCACCTGGCAGTCAACGGCTTCCTGCTCTTTGGGGTGCTACATGCCTGGGCACTGCAGGCTGCGTGGGGACAGCTGCAGGTCTGCCTCCAGGCCTTCACACAGGTGGGCCTCCTCAGGGCGCTGGGTGCCTGGAGCCTGCTGTCCAGCCCCAGGCCTTACCTCCTTCTCCTCTACTTCATGCCCCTGGCTCTGCTGTCTGCCTTTAGCCACCAAGAAGCTCGGTTCCTGATTCCCCTCCTGGTCCCCCTTGTTCTGCTCTGTAGCCCACAAACGCAACCTGTGCCTTGGAAGGGCACCCTGGTCCTCTTTAATGCCTTGGGTGCCCTCTTCTTCGGCTGCCTACATCAGGGAGGTCTGGTGCCTGGCCTAAAGTACCTGGAGCAGGTGGTCCATGCACCTGTGCTTCCAGGCACGCCTACACACTATACACTCCTCTTTGCTCACACCTATATGCCCCCCCAGCACCTCCTACACCTCCCAGGCCTGGAGTCACCCGTGGAGGTGGTAGACATGGGTGGGACCGAGGACCGGGTCCTGTGCCAAGCTCTGAACAACTTCACCAGACAATCACCTTGCCAAGTGGCTGGCGGGCCGTGGCTCTGCCGTCTCTTTGTGGTGATCCCTGGGACCACCAGGCATGCCGTGGAGAAGTGTAGCTTCCTCCTCAAGAACGAGACACTTGTGTTTCCCCACGTGACCCTGGAGGACCCGCCAGCCCTGTCCTCTCTGCTGAGTGGGGCTTGGAGGGACCATCTTAGTCTTCACATCGTGGAGCTGGCGGATACACGAGCCAATAAGATAGAGCAACCAAAGCCCAAGATTCATCCGTAGACGGCACCACTCCACCTTCTATGCAGGCAGCTGGTCCCCCTTCAGGATTCCCACTGCTGCCTCTTCTCCGTGCCACCGCTGATTGTTCTGCCTTTTGGGTGAGCCCGCGCTCTTTTCCCTCAGACACCAAAGATCTGGCTAGTCCTGGTCCTGATGCCAAGGTCCCCAAAGAATCCCAGTGTAACCAATGGCACCTAATGTCTGTTCCTGTCCTATTCATTCCAGCCACTGTAATGTTTTAAATATATAATAGCACCTGGTTGTGGGGGAAAAAAAGATAATGAACTGCTAATGCCATTCCTGAATGACCTCTCCCAGACCCCATGATGTCTTACCTCTTGCTATCATGATAATCCTTTGTCCTCCTAAGGCCAATCCGGCCTTCCACACACCTAGCAGACAGTGTGGTAAAGAGAATAGGTGGTTGACAGGCATGGTGGCACATGTCTGTAATCCCAGTACTCGGGAGGCTGAGACAGGAGGATTGCAGGTTCAATACAGGCCTCAGCAATTTGGCAAGACCTTCAGCAACTTAGCGAGACCCTGTTTCAAAATAAAAAATAAAGAAGGGCTAGGGGTGTACCTAAGAGGTACAATGACCTTTGGTTCAATCCCCAGTAAGAGGGAGAGAGAGAGAGGAGAGAGGAGAGAGGAGAGAGGAGAGAGGAGAGAGAGAGAGAGAGAGAGAGAGAGAGAGAACAGGTGGCTTGGACTCAGGGGATCCGATTTCAAGGTTCTGGTCTGCCATTCACTGACTATGAGAAAGCCCCTCCTACTCACCCAGCCCATCTCCCAATCTGTACAACAGATCAAAGCATCTCTGAGGTACCTGCCAGCTAATGCTGTCCTTCTTGGAGTCTACAGCACACATACCCTGGCTCAACAGGCAACTTTGACAAAGCTTTTTTTTTTTTTTTTGCGATACCGGGGATTGAACCCAGGGGCGTTCTACCTCCGCGCCACACCCCCGGCCCTATTTTTTATACTTTATTTTGAAACTGGGTATCACGAAGTTGCGGAGGGCCTCACTAAGTAGAGAGAGAGAGACAGGGAGAGAGAGAGAGAGAGAAAGAAAGAGGGAGAGAGAGAGAGAGAGAGAGAGAGAGAGCTGAGGCTGGCTGCGAACCAGGATCCTCCGGTCTCCGCCTCCCAAAGTACTGGGATTATAAGCCTGCGCCACCACGCCAGGCTGACAAAGCTTTTTGAGAATGAAAGTGAAAGTGATGTTGTATTTAGAGGCACTTTTGGTGTCCGCTGTCTCCGCGTTTGGTTATTACCAAAACAAGCCATTCGGGAAATTTCCCACACACACCGTCTTCTTACTCCCATCCTTGAGAGGTGGTGGGAAACTCTCCAGCTATTTCTACATCTTCCCTTAAGATTCATTCTCCCAAGGGCTGGGGGAGTTGCCTAGAGGTAGAGTGCCTGTTTTGCATGCTTGAGGCCTGGGTTCAATTCCCAACACCAAGAAAAAAAAAATATTCTCCCAGATTAAGGAGCCCAGATGTTCTCCCTTCTCAGCAATGCCGTGTGTCTCAGGCCCTCTCAGCCCGAGTGGGAACTGAGAACACATGATACTCTGTATCAGTGATTATCTTAACAACTTTTCCGCACACTTGTAATCCCAGTACTTTGGGAGGCGGAGACCGGAGGATCCGGGTTCGCGGCCAGCCTCAGCTCTTTCTCTCTCTCTCTCTCTCTCCCCCCCCCTCTCCTCTCTCTACTTAGTGAGGCCCTCCGCAACTTCGTGAGACCTGGTTTCAAAATAAAGTATAAAAAATTGGGCCGGGGGTGTAGCGCGGAGGTAGAACGCCCCTGCGTTCAATCCCCGGTACCGCGCAAAAAAAAAAAAACAAAACAAAACAAAAAAAAACTTTTCCTATGCCCTTAAATTTTCTAGAGTGCACGAATAACTATGTAGCCTAGAGATGACCAAAATTTTAGAGGATCAAAGTGACAGGGCACTTCTGTATATAATAGATTTCCTTATCATGGGTCCAATTAGTGTTCATAGTCTTGGTTTGTATCCCAGACCCTCAAAAATGGGGACCAAGAATTTAGGTTATCTTGTTCCATGGTCGACAGTAGTTTTAATGCCTGGTAGCATTTGGGGAACGCAGCCCCTAAGGAGCAGGGTAAATGCTGTAGAGAGCTGTGATTAAGGACATAGGCCCTGGAGTCTAATGCCTGTGCTCACACCGCACTCTGCAAGGCTCTGGGCAACCTGAGAAGTGGTCCCTATTTCTTCATATGAATGTGCTTCTAGGAAGCGAGACAAGCCACACCGAGTGCAATTAGCAAGTGCCAGCACAGAACAGGCACACAATGTGTTAACCATGTGCCTGGAGGATTCCCAATTCATCTCACTGAGAAGTACCACACTCATGCCTTTTAATCAGCTCACATGTTTAATCAGAGACTTTAGCAGCTGCAGGGTTGTCTTTCCATCCACGATCTTCCCTGAAATTAGTACCTGGCTGTACCAGGTGCAGACGCAGTAGCATCGATCAAGAGTTTTACTTCCATTTGCAGAGGCTCTTTCTGGCTGTGTGTCCATGGCTCTCTGCACGTGCCGTGTCCGGTCTAGCCTACCGGTCAGGCTTCAGGGTCTTTCTCCGCTGTGCCCTGCCCAACCACAGGACTTCGACGAGGATGTCGATTTGGCCAGAATTCTTAAGAGCCGGACGTCTGCGGGCCGACAGTCTGAGCCAGGATTCGAAGCCATGCACAGTGCCTGGGATGACTCTTTAATGCCAAGGTCGGTGTAGGGCACAAAAGGGAAAGACGGCGACCTCAGCCCAGCCCAGTCCGAGCTTAAGAGTTTGGGCCCCGGCCCCTCTGGTTATCCGGTGGTGGCCCCGGGCGGCCCCGAAGTCCTCGTCGTAGCTCCTGGATGAAGGTGTCTCTGAATCGCCCAGCGCGGCGGCCCAGGGAGCCCACCGGGCCGGCCGCGAGGGCGCGCAGGCGGCGGGCCGCGTCCTGGCCATGCAGCTGCGCCTGCAGCAGCGCGAAAGCTGTGAGCTGCGCCGCACGCCGGATAGGCCGCGACTCGGACAGCCGCTCCACCAGCTGCGGGCTGTGCAGCAGGGCGGCCAGCAGCCGCCGGAGAACCATCCTCCTCGGAGCTCCCCGGAACCCGGAACACGCAGCTCCAGCCTTCTGATCGGCGGCGCCGGACGACGGACGACGGACTACCTCCGCGCACGCGCCGCGTGATGACGACACTGCCGCGCTGCGATTGGGCCTGACGACTGTCCACTCTGCAGCCGCCTGCTGGCGTTTCCGCTTCCGCCGCCGCCGCCGCTCCTGGTTGTTCCCAGAGTGGCCCCGGTCCTTGTCTACTTCTCTGCACTATGTCGAGTGGGCTCCCGAAGGCGCTGCGCAGCGACTCCTACGTGGAGCTGAGCCAGTACCGGGACCAGCACTTCCGGGTGAGGAAGGCCGGGCCGCGAGGGGGGCAGGCCTGGGCCAGAACGCCGAGAAACGGTCTGCACTTGTCTCATTGTGCCGTCCCGCATTCTCTTGACGGCCCGAAACGCGAAGTGGGGTGGGGGCCCAGTGCCTGCTGGAGAGGAAGGCGAGGGATCCCTGAAGTGCGTTTGGGTTTCACTGAAAGCACTTTCTCTCATAGGAAGGGAATTTGAGATTTACATTCCCTAGCAGCCGCTGCCTGTACTTGGGCAAGTGCAGAGAGGTTCGAGCAGCAGAAGTGGGGGCTCCTGTTTTCACGCGCTGTGCCTCCGGAAAGGGACTGTGTGATGAGAGGAAGAGGTTGTCCTTTTCACTCCCAGGATATGTGGAGGCGCCTTACCCAGATACCAGGGCTTAAAAAAAAAAAATCAACCAAATAGTGCCCCTTGGCGCTCCGAGTCCTTCCCTCCCTTCCCCTCCTCCTCTGGGGATTGAACCCAGAGCGTTCTACCTCCGAGATACATCCCCAGCTCTTTAAGTTTTTTTTTTAATTTTTATTTTGAAACAGTGTCTCGCTAAATTGCTTAGGGTTTCGCTAAATTGCTGAGACTGGCCTCCAACCTGCCATCCTCCTGTTTCAGCCTCTCAAGTACTGGGATTACAGGCGTGCACCACCGCGCCCAGCTTTCCTCTTTCTCTAGTATGGTATTTCTACAAAGTTCTACATCGTGGGAGGGAGAACCAAAGTGGAGTCCTCGGGGAGGCCTTGGAGTGGGGAGGTGGACTAGCCAGGCTAGGCATGTTTGATGGTGTCTGGATCTGAAGATCACAGAATGGCTGGATTTCAGAAGAAGGAAATTTTAGTTTAGGCTATGTCACAGCATATTTTGTGGAAAGGGAAAGGCTGCAGATGTTCCAGGTGAGCTTTTCTGAATCAGCAAAGGCGGGGTGGGGGTGGGGGACAGGGTGTGTCGCACTCATTAACCGGATTATTCAGTAAACATTTACCGAGTGCTGTTGCCTAAAGCCTTATAAGAGGGAAGACAGTGTCTACACAATAAGAACTCAATCGTGTAGTAGGGATTGTAAATGGAGGTAAATAAAAATAAAGAGCCCAAACTGTAAGTAGAAGGGGAAGGGGCTTCTACTCATGAGCCGGGTTTGGTGGCACATGCCTGTAATCCCAGTACTTGGGAGGCTGAGACAGGAGGATCATAGGTTCAATGCCAGCTTCAGCAATTTAGGGAAATCCTGTTTCAAGATAAAAAAAATAAAATAAGGTTGAGTGTGTAGCTCAGAGTAGAATTGCCCCTAGGTTCAATCCCCAGTACCAAAAGAAAAAGGAAAGGGAGGGGCCATGAGGATTTAAAAAGGGGAAAGTAAAACCTTGTGACTGGGAAAGGGAAAGCATATAGGAGAGGGTAGGTGTGTAGGATGTGTTAGTAGGGTAGGGAAATGGAATTTTGTTTGAGGCCAAATTGAAGAAGCTCTTAAATTCAGTCAATGGTGTTTACTGGTTTTTTGGTTTGTTTGTTTTTTTGATACTGGGGTGTTCTACCATCCCCAGCCCTTCTTATTTTTTAGTTTGAGACAAGTGTCTTGCTATATTGTCTAGCCTGGACTGAAACTTGCAATCCTCCTGTTTCAGCCTCCAGAGTAGCTGGGATTACAGGTGTGCACCACCACACCCACTTCAGTCAACAGGTTCTTTTCGTCGGTACTGAGGATTGAACCCAGGGGCATTCTACCTCTGGGTTACACCCCCAGCCCTATTTTTTAATCTTTATTTTGAAACAGGATCTCACTAAATTGCAGAGGGCCTCACTAAGTAGCTGAGGCTGGCCAAGAACCTGTGATTCTCCTGTCTCAGCCTCCCAAGTACTGGGATTACAAGCGTGTGCCACCACGCCCGGCTAGTCAGCAGGTTTTAAATGCTGTGCTTGAGTGTGATTTTCATTTCTACAACTTTTTATTTTTTTGTGGCACTGGGATTGAGCCCAGGGGCATTCTACTTCTGAGCTACACCCTATTCTTATGTTTAGTTTGAAACAGGGTCTCACTAGGTTAATGAGAGGCTCACTACTTGATGAGTCAGTCCTTGAACCTGCGATCCTCCTGTCTCAGCCTCCCAAGTACTGGGATTACAAGCGTGCACCACTACTCCCGACCTACAGCTTTAGATAGTAGTAGATATTGTCACGTGGAATTTCTAGTGTACACTGAATGGAATCCACATTAATATCATACCTTAAGTAAACATACCACAGTTTTCTTAATTAAGCCATAGACTGTTTGGACATTATTTACCTGTGTGATAAAAGTAGAAAAAAAGATGCTTCCTGCCAATTTTAATGAATTTTAGTGATATAACATGAACCTACTTTCACTAATTCTAAAGTTCTGAAAAACCTGTTTTTAACATAGAATAACTATTGACCAATGGACTTTTTAAAGAAGTATAGGACTGGGGATAAGACTGGGTTCTAACCCCACATAAAACTGAGTAGTGAGTGTAAGACTTTAGGTTACCTGTCTTCCCTCATGTGTAAAATCAGGATAATAAATTAGGACCTACCTCATATAGTTCTGAGAATTAAATGAGACAGCATACTTCTAAATCTCTGACCTGCAGTTACTTGATTCTCCCCAGCGGCAAACATTACCAGTTTCTTGTATAAGGTATCTGTGTATGTTCATGCTTTTTTTTTTTTTGCGGTATCGGGGATTGAACCCAGAAGCATTGTACCTCCGCGCTATACCCCCGGCCCTATTTTTTTATCCTTTATTTTGAAACTGGGTCTCACAAAGTTGCGGAGGGCCTTACTAGGTAGAGAGAGAGAGAGACAGAGAGAGAGAGAGAGAGAGAGAGAGAGCGAGCGAGCGAGCGAGCTGAGGCTGGCCACAAACCCGGATCCTCCGGTCTCTGCCTCCCAAAGTACTG
>PVJS01064481.1:0-10214 GCA_004027185.1 Glis glis | reverse complement strand
GGTGTAGCCCAGAGGTAGAATGCTCCTGGGTTCAATCCCCAGTACCACCAAAAAAAAAAAGGGCTGGGGGTGTAGCCCAGAGGTAGAATGCTCCTGGGTTCAATCCCCAGTACCACAAAAAAAAAACCTTAAAATGAATCTTAGGCCAGGCGTAGTGGTGCATGCTTGTAATCTCAGTACTTGGGAGGCTGAGACAGGAGGATCCGGGTTCGCGGCCGGCTTCAGCTACTTAGTGAGGCCTCTGCAACTTAGCGACATCCTGTTTTAAAATAAAGAATAAAAAATAGGGCTGGGGGTGTAGCTCGGAGGTAGAATGTCCCTGGGTTCAATCCCCGGTACCGCAAAAAGAAAGAATCTTAAAAAAACCCTCAATCTTAAAAATGAAGACAAGACTAACACAGATTTAGTTCCTGAGTCCTAGAATACTGAAATTAAAGGAATATCTGCAATTTTCCCATTTACAGTTACAGGTGAGTCCACACACACATGCTTGCATCTCAGGACTCCCACACCGCTGCTGTGAAGGTAAGAGTAGCTGTGGGCCTGGCGGCAAACTTGTGACCAACAGCCTCACAGAGCAGCAGCTTCAGCACACACCAGCGAGAGGGCAGATGAGAACAACACGGTAAAAATCACAGCCAAGCAAGGCAAAACTGGGGTGTGCAGGAACTCGAGGGCCACCTTCTACAGAATGATGGCCACTAGCCACATGTGGCTATATGTATTTACCTTAATTAAAATTTTCAAACATTGCAAGTCCACTTGACTGGACTGCACTGATACAGAACACTCATCAGCATTATGTTCAAGCAGGCAGCACTGCCCTAGACAGTAACCCCAAGGGAGAGGTGGAGAAGAGGTATTCAGAGCTGCAGATTAAAGAAGCGGCCCCAGAGGGCAAAGGGTCAGGTGTGCACCTAGCAAAGCCCGCCACATGTACCAAGACCAGAGCCCTGATCATGCTAGCACCTGAGGAGATGCCAGGACGAGACAGCCAGCAACCTCCAACCCGGGTCGTGCGCAAGAGGATGTTCCCAAAGAAGCCTTACCGTGGTCACTGTACCGTCTCTGCTTCTGGCTTGAAGAAACGCTTCTCTGCACTTTGTGGTGAGGAGACTGGCCAGTGCTGTTGCTGAGGTCACTGCTCGGCCGCACCTTAGCAAGTGAAAGGTTGCTGCTAGAACTGGAGTCGCTAGCGTCCAGCTACGGGAGAAGAAGAGCAGCACCATGCCCGACCCAAGGGCTGGTCAGGAAACGCACTCTCCTGAGCACACGCCCTCATGACCTGTGCTTCATCGCGATGCATGAAGGGACAGCCCTAAACTCAGGCAAGAGCCTTCCTCTGACTGCTGGGAAAACTCACAGAAGGTCATGTACTGCTCACTTCCTAGGCTGTCTCAAATAACTACAGATGCTCTTTAGTTTGATGGCACACCATTTCTTAACTATTAGTTAATGACTACAGGTTAACTTATGAATACCCAAGTTTGTGACACTATTCATTAAAAGTGGTTATCTTAAAATACTAGCTCATAATGGTCATAGGGGTTAGATTTATTTTCAGTTACATTTTTCAAATGATGTACCAAATACTTTGTATATTAAGAAAACTAAGAAAACAGTTTACATAAATTGATAATTTATATACAGGGCATTTTAGCTCTTCTTCTCTTAATCGATATATGCTTACCTCTGAAGATTTTCTCCCCAACAACAAATATGTAGCTGTGATTTCATCATATTTCATTTTACTAAGAGATTCTTGAATTTCTTCTTGTGAGTATCCCATTCCCACCATAATATCTGAAAGAAAGGTGTAATATGTTTTATATGTTTTGTTTGGATAAGAAACCATTCTGTCACAGAGTAAAACAGTTGTCTTTTTTTTGACCTAAAAGACCATACACTTCCTAACACAAATGAGCAGCTGAATGTGGTTCTGAGTTATTGACTGCTGGTATAGAAAACTGCAGGTGCTCAGTTGCTAAATATGGCAGAACAGATAAGCCGACCCATACATTTTGTGCTTAACGTCCTATCATTCACACTTGAGGCCTACATATAGGAGTCGAAACAAATATGCAGCCAGGCATGGTGACATACCTGTAATCCCAGTACTTGGGAGGCTGAGACAGGAGGATTGCAGGTTCGAGTCCAGCCTCAGCAACTTAGTGAGACCCTGTTTAAAATAGAAGAGCTGGGCATGGTGGTGCACGCTTGTAATTCCAGTACTTGGGAGGCTGAGACAGGAGGATCACAAGTATGAAGCTAGCCTCAGCAACCTAGTGAGGCTCTCAGTAATTTAGCAAGACCCTGTTTCCAAATAAGATATAAAATAGGACTGGGGGTGTAGCTCGGAGGTAGAAGGCCCCTGGCTTCCATCCCCAGTACCACCAAAAAAAGGGGGGGCTGGGGGTGTAGCTCAGAGGGAGAATGCCACTGAGATTAATCCTAGTACCACAAACAAAACAAAATAAATATGCTACTTACACAGGCACACAATAATTACCTATTCTTTTCTGGTCTGAGATGTCTAGTTCTGGTTCAACGAATGGTTTAAGTTCATCTTCCTCATGCCCTGCATTGATCCACCTGTCCTTCATGATTTGCTGAAAAGGTGAACTGTTCATTAGCAACATAAAATAAAATATCCCAATAATCACAATATTTAGGAAAATTATTTTAACTTTTCATTGATTATAGCTCAAAAGGTAGTTAAAACTGGATGCAGTGGTGCATGTTTATAATCCCAGCTATTCTGGAGACTGAGGCAAGAGGATCATAAGTTTGAGGCCAGACCAGGTAACTGAGCAAGACAGTATAGCAGAATAAAATAAAAAGGGTTGGGGATGTAGCTCAGTGGTAGACTCCTTAACTAGCATGTGTAAGGCCCTAGGTTTGACCCCCAGTACAGTAAGAAAAAAAATAGTAACGTAACAAAACCAAGCCAAGTTCCGACAAAACTCCAGACTCTCCAGCCACTAAGCCACTTGTGCAATTACCTCTAGCGTGCCTCGCTTAATTGGGTTTAGCACCAGGAAGCGTTTGAGAAGGTTTTCACAGTCTGTGGACATGTAGAAAGGGATTCTGTATTTCCCTCGTAGTACTCTCTCTCTCAGTTCCTTTAGAGATGTAGAAAGGGAAGAAAATTAGTGAATAAACTTTTGGGTAAGGAAGGGAGGGAGAGAGTGAGTGAGGGAGGGAGGCAGGGCCCCTGAAATCCCCATACTGAAAGAACATAAAAATATCAATCCATACAACTTTATAAAAACCCTCTTAGTTTTGTGAAGAGCATAGCTGCAACTGTTTGTTATACCTTCAGGTTTTGCCCATCAAAGGGCAGTGACCCACTGACGAGGGTGTACAGAATGACGCCGAGACTCCACACGTCGACCTCAGGCCCGTCGTACTTCTTGCCCTGGAAGAGCTCCGGGGCTGCGTATGGAGGGCTACCACAAAACGTGTCGAGTTTACTGCCAACAGTAAATTCATTGCTAAAACCAAAATCTGCTATTTTAATGTTCATATCCGCATCTAACAATAGATTTTCAGCCTAGAGGGAAAACATCAAGACAAAAATGAAACTTAACCAAAATACAATCACAACTCTGATAGGATTAAGCATTTCAGATAAACTCTTTGTAATGACATAAAGTTAGTATCTCCTAATTAGAAAACGCTGTTTCTAGAAAAAAGAACAGGAGACAAATGAGAACTCCCAATATTATAACAAGATCAATAACAGACACCAAATACAGATTAACTGTAGTACTAATTTAGACATCCAATATGCCAAGATCACGAAAAATATAAATAAAAGGCTTTAAAAAAACTATAGGTAAGCCGGGCGTGGTGGCGCACGCTTGTAATCCCAGTACTTGGGAGGCGGAGACCGGAGGATCCGGGTTCGCGGACAGCCTCAGCTACTTAGTGAGGCCCTCCGCAACTTCGTGAGACCCGGTTTCAAAATAATGGATAAAAAATAGGGCCAGGGGTGTAGCTCGGAGGTAAAACGCCCCTGGGTTCAATCCCCGGTACCGCAAAAAAAAAAAAAAAAATATATATATATAGGTATAGGTACTTGCTCTAAGTAGACAGCCACACTTCTTAAGAACTGCTAAATGGCTTTCAAATGGCTATTTAGGAGGGGACAACCCCCAAACAAGAAATAAATCAGTTGTTTTTTTTTTGTGGTACTGGGAATACAACCCAGGGACATTCTACCTCTAAGCTACAATCCCAGCCCTATTTTATTCTTTATTTTGAAACAGGGTTTCACTAAAAGTTGTGGAGGGCCTCACAAGCTGAGGCTGGCCTAGAAACTGCGATCCTCCTATCTCGTCCTCACAAATACTAGGATTACAAGCGTGAGCCACCATGTCTGGCTCAGCTGCTTTCATTTACTCCAGTCAACACTTATGTGGCTACTCCACAGCAGGTGTTAGATTGGTGTCTGAATGTATGATGCTGAGCAGAGAGGACGCTATCCTCAAGAGCTCACAGTTTAGAAAGATGAATAGCAGCCCTGAGACCTGAGATCTGTGACAAAGGAGGTACACAGCACAGGCTCAGCACTGTAAGGGGCAGGCAGAATAGAGTCTGAAACCCACAGAATAGAGTCTGAGACCTGAAAGACAGTGTGTAGGAGAGAGTTGCACAGAGATGGCTAGGCAGTCGGCTGTGCTAGGAAAGCATGGGTTTTCATCCTGAGGGCAAGAGGGAGCCACGAAAGAGCTGTTAAGCAGAGAAGTGACAACTACGATTTGTGAGGGTTTTGTTTTGGTACTGGGGATTGAATCCAGGGCCACTCAGCCTCTGAGCTACACCTACAGTCCTTTAAATTTTTTTTATTTCGAGACAGAGTCTCACTAATTTGCTGAGGCTGGCTTCAAACCTGTGAGCCTCCTGTCTCAGACTCCCAAGTACTGGGATTACAAGCATGCACCACCAAACCGGCCTTCTCCCTAAGTTTTTCAGGCTGGCCTTGAACCTGAGATCCTCCTATCTCAGCCTCCCAAGTACTGGGATTGCAGGCATGCACCACCATGCTGTCTAAAGATGCCCTCTTGACAGCTGCATCCTAGGAACAGACAAAGGGTCACTGGCCCATAGGTGACCACTGTGGCTGCTGGAGTGAAATCAAATGCAGTGAGAAAAACAAGCAAGTGGACAGCAGTCACACGAGGAGGGCAGAGATCAGCACCAAGTTAAGACTGGCTACATAGACAATGTTTACAGAAATGTGCTCTGAAGGTGGGGAGAGAAAGAGGGTGTATATAGAAGGGGAGTGGCTGGAGAGGTTTTCCATAAGATGGTGTAGACTCAGCATGTGGAAATGCTGCTGGTGAAGAGTCAGCAGAGAGGGAGAGCGAAGGAAGAAATGGAGAGAAGAGAGGCAGCAGACAGAGCTCAGCCCTGGGGCAGCCAGGCGCCAGAGGTGGGGAAGGGGAAGCAAGGGCACCATGTTCCCCTAACCAGAGGGAAGTGAGGGCTGCGGTAGGTACAGCCAGGCTTGAGGGCCTGCTGGGAAACTGCTCTGGGAACCTGGCAGCCTTCCCCTTCCTAATGAGGGCAGGGGTGGAGGCCTGAGGCAGGCCTCCACCAGGTGCTGCCACTGGCAGGACAGAATGTCCACTCGGGAGCAGACACAAGTGCCAGGCAGCACTGAGGACGTGGTCCAGTGTACCTGGTGTACCTGTACATTTTTGGGGCTCCAGAAATGTGTTTGGTTGAGTGACTATTGTACTTCAGAGATAATCTACCAGCTACTTTCGCTGAAGTTTGAAATACTTTTAACGACCTTCACTTTATTTTTAATGCTCCTTACTATAACTTGATGAAAAGATTCAATTATTATAGGATTTATTTTTCTTATTTAATAACACAATCTAATCTATGCCTCATTTATGAAATGACCACTGAGAGAACTGAACATCACTTAGCAAGGGCACTTAACTCACCTTGAGGTCTCTGTGAACGATCCGTTTTTGGTGGCAATATTGTACTGCAGACACAATCTGGACAGAAGAGAGGCAAGGGTTAATTACCCCTGCTACAGATTCATAATTATGACAAAGACTTCGTTAAAGTACCCACATGCAAAAAACTCAGAAAGCCTTGAATGTGTGGGTTTCTGAAAATAATCTCCTGTGTTTTCAACTTTTCAACCTGGGGAATGCAAGGGTGCCGACAAGAAGCGAGGGTGAGGATCTCTTCCTTTGGTCAGGGAGGATCCGACTGCCCAGGCCCAGATGGCTCTGGGCACTTTCCATGACCTGGAGCCCAGCTCTGAGCAGACCAGCAGTTACCAAGCATCCAGGCTAGGTGTCAGTCCCAGGGCTCTCCTCTGCCAGGTGCTTCTCCTCCCAGCTGCTCCCTGAAACACTCTCTTCTCTGTTTATCTGATGTTGCTTAAACTCTGCAAGGGTCAGTTTCCTCTTTTTTTTTTTTTTTGGTACTGGGGATTGAATCCAGAAGCATTCTACCTCCGAGCTACACCCCCAGCCCTATTTTTCATTCTTTATTTTGAAATAGGGTCTAAGTTGCAGAGGGCCTCACTAAGTAGCTGAGGCTGACCACGAATCTGCGATCCTCCCGTCTAAGCATCCCAAGTACTGGGATTAAAAGCATGCACCACACCCGGCTCAGTTTCCTCTTTCTTAAAATGGAAGAATGAATGTTGTGAACTACAAACTGAAAATGACTAATATGCATCATCAGTAAGGATTCCTCCCCACTTTCAGCAAATAGTATACTTTTATTTAGTCAACTTGAAATTATTTATGATTAATACTGTTAAACAATTATTTTATGAAATTTCACAAGAACTGGTGACTTTTTAAAAAAGTTTCTTTTCTTTCTTTTTGTGGTGCTGGGGATTGAATCCATGGGCATTCTACCTCTGAGGTATACCCTCCAACCTATTTTATTTATTTATTTATTTGTTTGTTTTTTGTGGTACTGGGGATTGAACCCAGGGGCATTCTACTTCAGAACTATACCCCCAGCCCTATTTTTTATTCTTTATTTTGGAACAGGGTCTCACTAATTTGCGGAGGGCCTAAGTAGCTGAGGCTGGCCACAAACCCGGATCCTCCGGTCTCAGTCTCCCAAGTACTGGGATTACAAGCGTGTGCCACCATGCCCGGCTTATTATTTTACTTTAAAACAGAGTTTCACTAAGTTGTGGAAGGCCTTGCTAAGTTGCTGAGGCTGACGGTGAACCTGTGATCCTCCTGTCTCAGTCTCCCAAGTACCGAGATTACAAGCATACGCTACCACCCAGGGATAACGTTTCCCTTTCTAATTATAAAAACTTTATGTGCTCGTTGTAGAAATTTCAGGAAATACAAAAAAGTACATAAAAGTATATGCCTTTATTAATACCAAGTATTGATTATATCACTTATTATTTTGCAATATTTTCTTCTAGTCTTTTCTTTGGTATTTTGCGTATACATACATATATAGATGTAGATATAGTACTGGGGAATGAACTCAGGGGCATTGTAAATCCAAACTATACCCCCAGTCATTTTTACATTTTATTTTGAAACAGGGTCTCACGAAGTTGCTGAAGCTGGCTTGAACCTGCTTCCCAAGTACTGGGATTACACGCATGCGCTACCATGCCTGGTTTTAACCCCAGTTTCATATATGCACAATTATGTATATTTAAATACATAATCAAGCCGAGCATGGTGGCACACACCTGTTATCCCAGTACCTGAGAGGCTGAGTCAGGAGGATCACAGGTTTGGGGTGAGCCTCAGCAACACAGTGAGGATCCCAGCAACTTAGCAAGATTCTGGTTCAAAATAAAAAATAAAAAGGGATGAGGGAAGCCGGGCGTGGTGGCGCACGCTTGTAATCCCAGTACTTGGGAGGCGGAGACCGGAGGATCTGGGTTCACAGCCAGCCTCAGATACTTAGTGAGGCCCTCTGCAACTTAGTGAGACCCTGTCTCAAAATAAAGAATGAAAAATAGGGCTGGGGGTGTAGCTTGAAGGTAGAATGCCCCTGGGTTCAATCTCCAGTTCCGCAAATAAATGAATAAATAAATAAATAAATATATAAAGTGAATATTCAGAACATCAGACATAACTAACTAAAGGCACAAACTTTCCAAAATAGGTGTTTAGAATACCTGTTACTTTGGATTAACACTATTTATTGCCAATCGTTTCTGTCAGAATGAAAACTGAGAAAACGAAATAGCTTTGTTTCCCCAAAACAAAACTATACCTAGGACCCAGGTAACTGTCGCCTTGCTGCTGCCTGGCCCAGTCGCTTCCTTTTCCCATTCAGTATCGACATGAGTTTCTCCCTCTGGTTCCTTTTCCCTTATACTGAGATTTCTCTTGTGGGTTATTTTGAAACTCTGCTTTTTTTTTTTGCAGTACTGGGGATTGAACCCAGAGGTGTTCTACCTCTGAGCTACACCCCCGGCCCTATTTTTTATACTTTATTATTATTTTTTTTTTGCGGTACTGGGGATTGAACCCAGGGGTGTTCTACCTCCGTGCTACACTCCCAGCCCTATTTTTTTATACTTTATTTTGAAACCGGGTCTCACGAAGTTGCGGAGGGCCTCACTAAGTAGAGAGAGAGAGAGAGAGAGAGAGAGAGAGAGAAAAAGAGAGAGAGCGAGAGAGAGCTGAGGCTGGACGCGAACCCGGATCCTCCGGTCTCCGCCTCCCAAAGTACTGGGATTACAAGCATGCGCCACCACGCCCGGCCTTGAAGCTCTGCTTTTGAATCTCATCTGATGATTTCCTGCCCTATCTCAGATAACTTCTCTTCCTTTTGCTCCCAACAGCTCAGAGGTGACCTGATGCTACAATAACTGGACGACCCTCAGTTTAAACCCACTGCTTTTTTGTGTCGTTATTAAGCTAGAGGCAGTTATTTCCAAGGCAGGCTGAGAATCTGGATGACTTCTTGGTTAAAACAAGAACACTAGCCGGGCATGGTGGCGCATGCTTGTAATCCCAGTACTTGGGAGGTTGAGACAGGAGGATCACATGTTCACAGCCAGCCTCAGCTACTTAGTGAGACCCTGTTTCAAAATAAAGAATAAAAAATAGGGCTGGGGTGTAGCTCGGAGGTAGAATGCCCCTGGGTTCAATCCCCAGTACTGCAAAAACAAAAACAAAAAACAAGAACACTAGCCCAATTCGCTTTTTTGGTCATCCATGAAAGAACAGAGGCATCAACATTACCAGCCCACTAAAAATTAGATACATAAAGAAGATGCAGCCAGGAATCTGTTATTTTCCTTGAACAGAACAAGAGCTCTACAAAAAAAATTTAAAATGGCATATGCAGTAAGTAGGATGGGAATGGTGAAGGAAACGGGAAGAGGAAAAACCATCTGCTGACGAAGATGGAACCACGCTCCTATTTATGGCACGAATCGGATCACACCCCATGTGCTTGGCGGGGAGCATACCTCCCACTTTGTCACAAACAGGAAAAGTTTTTTTTTTCTAAAATTTAGTCATCAAAGTGGTGATGACGTCTCCTAGAAAGCATTGCAATTAGAAAAGTAGAAACACATATAATGCTTGATCCTTCCAGGTCTAAAGGAGATGTCCCAGGCAAATATCAGAGCCAGGAAAAGGGATGATTTTAATTCTATGCACCACAAATCAAGTCATTATATCTTTCCTGGTGCAGCTAATAGGTTCCTCAAATAAAGGCTTCACAATATCTGCAAGAAATATAAAATACAAAACGGAGAAATTTTCTCAAGATTTAGATTAATAAATGTCTAAGTCCCTCAGCAAGTCTGAGCCCTGGGAGGGTGGGTGGCGGTGGGAGGAGAGTTGTGCTGAAGGCCTCTTCCTGAGGCGGGTGAGGCGCAGCCTGCTCTAGTTGGCTGGCACCAGCCCTTTCCCCATGGTCAACAGAATACCTTCACATCAATGTCTGCAAGTCAGATTCCTCTAGATGGGAAAAGATTTAAGCCGCATAAGGCAGCTCAGCATCAGCTACTTAGTGAGGCCCTCTGCAACTTAGCGAGACCTTGTTTCAAAATAAAGAATAAAAAAAATAGGGCTGGGGGTGTAGCTCGGAGGTGGAATGCCCTGGGTTCAATCCCAAGTACCGCAAAAAAAAAAAAAAAGAATAAAAAATAGGGCTGGGAAGCTGGGCGTGGTGGCGCACGCTTGTAATCCCAGTACTTTGGGAGGCGGAGACTGGAGGATCCAGGT
>PVJS01064480.1:0-10219 GCA_004027185.1 Glis glis | reverse complement strand
GAACCCGGATCCTCCGGTCTCCGCCTCCCAAAGTACTGGGATTACAAGCGTGCGCCGCCACTCCCGGCTTTTCTGGCTTCTTTTAATTGGCATCGTTACTTTGGGATTTATCCATATTATCTGTATCAGTAGTTCATTCCTTTTTATTTCACACTAGTATTTCATTGTATGAATATACCGTGGTTGTTTATCCATTTACCTGTTAAGGGGCATTTGGTTTGTGTTTTCAGTGGAAGGCTATTACAAATAAAGCTATTATGAGCATTCATGTACAACTCTTTGTATGGACATATGCTTTCATTTGTCTTGGGTAAGTCCTTAGGAATAGAATGGTTGGATCATATGGTAGGTGTAGGTTTAATTTTTAGAGAAACTGTCACAAAGTATTTTCCAATGTGGTTTTACAATTTTACATTCCCACTAGCAGTATGAGAGCTCCAGTTTCTCCATATCCTCACCAATAGTTATATGGATAGGTGTGTGTGTGTGTGTGTTTGTGTGTGTGTGTGAGAGAGAGAGAGACAGAGACAGAGACAGAGACAGAGAGAGACAGAGACAGAGAGAGACAGAGAGAGAGGGACTAGGGACTGTACACAGGGTATTCTACCTCCGAGCTACAACTCTAGCCTTTTTTTCTTTATTAAGTTGCTGACATATTAACTTTTTACTATATATTGTTGGATTCAATTTACTAAAATTTTGTTAACAAAGTTTGCATCTATGTTCATAAGGAATATTGGTTTCTAGTTTTAGTTCTTATGATATCTTTGGATTTGATAATTCTGGCCTCAAAGAATAAATTAGGAACTTTTTTCTTTTTCCCCATTTTCTAGAAGAATATATTTGTAATTAGAATTATTTCTTTATTAAATGTTTGGTGGAATTCACCCGTTAAGCCACCTAGTCCTAGAGTTCTCTCTCTCTCTCTCTCTCTGCTGTTCTTTCACCTTTTCACCAAAAGGAAGTATTTTATGGCTCTCTTTGGCATATGCAAGCTGCCAGCATCGCTCCTCCTGCACTTTAGGACAATAAGTAAGCAAGCAAAATAAGTGTCACTTGAACACAAGCACCACAGTACATGACAGTTTGTGTGATACCCGAGATGCCACTAAGAGCCTAATGGGCAGAGAGCCTGTGCAGTGTGGACGTGCTGGGCTGAGGGGGACGTCACACCCTAGGCAGGGTGAAGCAGGGTGGTGTGCGATTTCATCATGCTACTCAGAACAATGTGCAATTTAAAACTTGTGAATTGTTTATTTCTGGAATTTGTTATTTGATATTTTCTGACCACATCTAACCCTGGGTAACTGAAACTGCAGAAAGTCAAACTGAAGATAAGAGGAGACTGCTATAGTATGTGTGTGTGTGTGTGTGTGTGTGTGTGCGCGTGCACGTGTTTTCTTAGCTGAGCATGGTGGTTCATGCCTTTATTCCCAGTACTTGAGAGGCTGAGACAGGAGAATGGCAGGTTCAAGGCGAGTCTCAGCAATTTAGTAAGACTCTCAACAAGACCCTGTTTCAAAACAAAACATAAAAAGGTATGGGGGTGTGGCTCAGCGGTAGAATGCCCTTGAGTTCAATCCCCAGAATGGAAAAAAAAAAATCTATATTCTTATTTTCAGTCTCCTTGTTCTATCAGTGGTTGAGGAACTGGCATGGAACCATCTCATTATAAATGTGGATTTGTCTACTTCTCCTTACAGTTGTAGGAGCTTTTGCTTCAAGTATTTTGAAGCTCTGTTATTAGGTACATAAATCCCAAGATTAATATATCCTCTAGATGAATTGTTTATATATTTAACTTTGAAATATACTTTGTCTAATATTAAATTTATAGCCATTCCAGCTTTGTTCCATTAGTACTAACATGCTATGCCTTTTTGAACCTTTTACATTTAACTTATTTATGTCTTTATGTTTGACGTGCATTTCTTGTGGGTCATGCTTTTTTTAGTCCGATTTGATCATCTCTATCTTTTAATTGGGATATTTAAAACCCTTTTATTTAATGTGGTTGTGGATATGATTAGATTTAAAACTTCTCTCTCTCTCTCTCTCTCTCAACTTCCAGGCATCACTGTCCTTAGTTGTCTGAGGTCAAATGTCTAGAAATTATTGCATCATAAATTCTGTCTGTGTTTCATCATTGTTTTAGGTGAGAGAGCTTAAGTTCAGTCCTAGTTGCTCCATCTTGTCCTAAAGCAGAAGTCTCTCTAAAGTGCACTTTTTTTTTTTTTTGCGGTACCGGGGATTGAACGCAGGGGGCATTCTACCTCCGCGCTACGCCCCCGGCCCTATTTTTTTTTTATATATACTTTATTTTGAAACTGGGTTTCACGAAGTTGCGGAGGGCCTCGCTAAGGAAAGAGAGAGAGAGAGAGAGAGAGAGAGAGAGAGAGAGAGAGAGACAGGGAGAGAGAAAGCGAGAGAGCTGAGGCTGGCCGCGAACCCGGATCCTCCGGTCTCCGCCTCCCAAAGTACTGGGATTACAAGTGTGTGCCACCACGCCCGGCTCTAAAGTGCACTTTTAAAATTAAATTGAGCCGGGCATGGTGGCACACACTTGTAATCCCAGTACTTGGGAGGCTGAGGTAGGAAGATTGCAGGTTCGTGGCCAGCTTCAGCAACCTCATGAGGCCCTCCGCAACTTATTGAGACCCTGTTTCAAAATAAAACATAAAAATAGGGCTGGGGGTGTAGCTCAGAGGTAGAATGCCCCTGAGTTCAATCCTCAAAAAATTTTTAAATATTAAAAAATTACATTGAGATATGACTACATGTTTTTAACAAATGAATCTAAACACTAACATTTATAAAGTGAGGGTAATTTCTATTGGTCCTTCATATCCTTACAAATGTTAGACTTCTAGGTTCTCTCTTTCTGAAGGCTGACAAAAAATGGTACCATTTCAGGGTATGCAAGCTTTTCTTCCCCACTTAAAGAAATCTTATATTTCTTTCTTTTTTTTCTTTCTCTTTTGTACTGGGGCTTGAACCCAGGGACATTTGAACTCCAAGCTACACCCCCAGCCCTTTTTACTTTTATTTTTGAAATTGGGTCTCACTAAGTTGCTGAGGCTGGCATAGAATCTGCAATCCTCCTGTCTCCGCCTCACAAGTACTGGTTACAGGCGTGTGCCACCGCACTCGGCCTTGTTTCATTTTACATTTGGCACAGCTAACACTTGGGAATAGGTGCATAAAACTAAGTGTTTCCAGAAGCATTATATAGAAATATCATGAACCTTTTCCCTTTTTTATGGTACTAGGATTGAACCCAGGGGTGCTCTACCTCTGATCTATGCCCAGCCCTTTTTATTTTTTACTTATTTTTATTTATTTATTTATTTATTTATTTATTTTGTTTATTTATTGAGAAAGGGTCAGGATAAACTGCCCAGGCTGCCCTCGGATTTAAGATCCTCCTATCTCAGTCTTTCAAGTACTGGGATTACAGGCATATGACACACTTTTTAAATGATCCTTTACTTTTTTAAAGAATAATTTCATACTATCACCATATTTATGCCTGAGTTCATTCGATAAGTACTTATTAAACTTCTACAAAGTCCCAGGCTCTGGGGATACAGCTGTTGAAAAAGGCAAGCCTCTGCTTTAATGGAGCTAATGTTCTGGTGGAATAGAAACTAAAATAAGTAAAATATATTTTGGCATCCACTTAAGAAAGGTGCTTTTAAAATAAGAAGCTTGAAGCATGCCCCCTCTGCTATCATACAGGAATACACTCCATCGAATGAATGTTCTCGTCACAAACAATGTGATTTTATAGACGGTTCTTAGAGAAAGGCATTTTGACTAAATCGGGCCATAAAACAAATGGACAAATGTTTTTAAATTCCCAGCTGAGATTCTAGCTGGCCATGTGTCTAGTAGTTCCTGTTGCAGGCAATTCCACAGTCCCGGAAAGAAGTAAATTTCACGTGTATCCCCAGTATCTTGTTAACATGTTCTTATCTCCAAAGGCAGTTATGTATGGCCATTTCCTGCTTCCTGCATAAATAGCCAGCTTTATGGGCTTTAATTATTAGGGATCAATTATGGTATTTTGGATCTCCTTTGGACTCACTGCCAGCTATCCACCTATTCTGGCTAGATGTGGACCTGTTACCTAGAATACACTCATAAATTTTATTTCATTTATTTTTTACTATTATAATGTTTGTGGGGACAAAGAGGTATGGGGGATTGAACCCAGGGACCCTGTACCACTGAGCTGCGCTCCCAGCCCTTTTTTATTTTTTTATTTAATTAATTTATTTATTTATTTTATTTATTTATTGTGGTACTGGGGATTGAACCCAGGGGCATTCTACCTCCTAGCTACACCCCCAGCCCTACTTTTTTTTTTTTTTATTTGAAACAGGGTCTCACTGAGTTGTTGAGGGTCTCACTAAGTAGCCGAGGCTGGCTGCGAACCTGGATCCTCCTGTCTCAGCCTCCCAAGAACTGGGATTACAAGCGTGCACCACAGGGTCCGGCTAAATTACCACACGCTGGCCTCGAACATGCAATCCTCCTGTCTCAGCCTCTCAAGTTCTGGGATTACAGGTGTGTGCCGCCGCTCACTCTTGAGATTTTATCACTTTTCCTTATTGATCCAATACTGGTTCTTCCTCTGTGGGTGGCAAGTCGGGGCTCTTTGACCATTTTCTTTAGGACCTGCTCGGTCTCAATCTCCGTGTCTGGTACTCTGTCGCCATCTAGTGGCCAGAGACAACTCACTTTTTGCTTGCTATTTTAGGTCCATGATAGCGCCCTTCTAAGTATTGTAATATTTTTAAGACATTTTATGCTTATTATCTGTGTTTGGGGGGTACTTTATGCTTATTCTAATGAGGACGACTTTGCTCTAAATGCTTTTGGAATTCTTCTGAAATAGCCTTCAGGGATTGCCATATATTCTTCTACACAATGTAGCATAGTGGTTAAGAATGTAGATCCTGGAGTTGATGGTCTGGGTTTAAATCTCAAAGCCACAATTTATTAGTTGACCCGGTCCTATAACTTTTCCTCTCTGTGCCTTACTTTTTCTTTTAACCTGTTTGAAAACAGAGTGAGAAGGTAAAGGGGGTAAATAATAAAGGTAACTATCTCATAGAATGTTGTGAAGATAAAATGAGTTAATATACATGAAGCTCCAAGAAAAGCGTACCGTTAACTCACAATACATGTTAACCACCATCTGTGTGACCTTGGCCAAACCACTCAGTCTCTCTGAGCCTCAGCTTACTTGTGGAGGATTAATGCATAACGGCCTTGGAAGTTATTGTGAGGATTGAATGAAACAGTTAATGCAAAGCACACAGTTAAGTGCCAGGCATGTAGTAAGCATTCAATAAATGTTAGTCACTAGTATTACTTTCCCCAGTGATGGAAAACCCCTGGCATATCAGGATGACTTTGAATTTCCTAAGTATCCACAATTATTACACTCAAGTCTGAGTAAATGTAATTGATTATAACCTTTTTTTATTGGCCTCATCCTCTGACTCTACCACATTAGACACTATTTTCCTGGAACTCACACCTTCCTTAGTGTTTGTGATTTTTTTCTATCCTGGAACTTATTCAGTTTCTCTTCCTAGCTCTATTTCATCTTGCTGCCCTCTAATTATGAATGTGCCTCAAACTTTAACTTTGGTTATATGCTTTCCTCATTACACATTTTCCTTTTAGTAACACAGTCTATCTGCATGGCTCCAACTTTCATCTCTGCTGAGAATTCTCCACTTGCCTTCTCAACCCAAGCTAGTCCTTTGAAGTCAACGTGCCCAGAATAGAATTCACAACTCAAGTCATCCCTGCCTCTGCTTCAGGCCCCCACTTCCAGTCCTTTGCTCAGAATAATTATGTCTTCCTTCACAATATATCTCACATTTGCCTCTTGTGTTTCATTACCAGTAGGGACTCCATAAATCAGGGTCTTGTCTCCCCCTTGTTAGACCAGAAGCCTCTAAAATTTTTAATTTTGCACCTTCTTGGTAACCAGTTTTAAATACAAATTCCCAGTGTACATATAATGATTTACAACCTAAAAATGTTCTTCTGTACTAATATATTTATATACATTATTGTTTTTTTTTTTTTTTTTTTTTTTTTTTGCGGTACCGGGGATTGAACCCAGGGGAGTTCTACCTCCGCGCTACACCCCCGGCCCTATTTTTTTATGCTTTATTTTGAAACCAGGTCTCATGAAGTTGCGGAGGGCCTCACTAGGTAGAGAGAGAGAGACGCGAACCCGGATCCGCCGGTCTCCGCCTCCCAAAGTACTGGGATTACAAGCGTGCGCCACCACGCCTGGCTTTATATACATTATTTTAAAAGAGAAAAGCAGGCATTGAAACAAGAGTGGTGAATCCAAAATATTTTAGTGATTTTAATTTTGTATATTAAACTGATATAAAATTCCTCTTTACTTTTCCTAATTCTATTACAAATAACACCTTTTAACAAGAATAATGTGGTTGAATGTACCAAGTTATTCATTGACGTTGATTTACACTTTGTAAAACAGTTCTTTGTGTTTGGCTTATGTTAATCCCTTTTTTTGGTACTAGGGATTGAACCCAGGGGTGTTCTACCTCTGAGCTACACCCCCAGCCCCCCCTTTTTAAATGGGGTCTTTCTAAGTTGCTGAGAGCCTCACTAAGTTGCTAAGGCTGGCCTCGAACCTGCAATCCTCTTGTCTCAGCCTCCCAAGTACTGGGATTATAGGCATGCACCACCACACCTGGCTTCAGATGTTTTTAAAAAAGAAGTAGTGGCCGGGCGTGGTGGCGCACGCTTGTAATCCCAGTACTTTGGGAGGCAGAGATCGGAGGATTCGGGTTTGCGGCCAACCTCAGCTCTCTCTTTCTCTCCCTGTCTCTCTCTCTCTCTCTCTCTCTCTCTCTCTCTCTCTACTTAGTGAGGCCCTCCGCAACTTTGTGAGACCCAGTTTCAAAATAAAGTATAAAAAATAGGGCTGGGGGTGTAACGCGGAGGTAGAACGCCCCTGGGTTCAATCCCCGGTACCGCAAAAAAGAAAAAAAGAAGAAGAAGTAGTTCTTGACGGTGTTTGCATTTCAGCCCCTGGATTAGTCAGTTTCAATGTTTAGTTATAATAAATATTATATATGATAAGATAATCATTGATGTTTTGACTTGGGGGAAAAAAGCGTTCTGGCACTACACTGGAGTTTAATACTATGTGGACTTATGCCTGCTACATCGGGGTGGGACTGGGGCAGATGTGTGTGGCAAAGGACAGAAGATGTAAACTAACTGTATCTTAAAGGCTCTTTCCCTGTAACTATGTGCTGCTTCTATCTGTACCCCTCTGAAAGACAAAATACTAGCCCAGGCCAAGGCACTGAAGGCAGGAGAAACGAACCCGTACCACAATCTGGAAGGAGGGCTGGCCAACCAGCTCAAGCCAATAGAGGACTTCTGCAGCAAGTTCTTTGTGGGGACGGAGGTAAGTGGGGACCATCTGCTTTTAAAATTAATATTTAATTATTAGTTAATAATTTGTTGATATTTAATTTAATATATGATGATAACCCCTATGGTGCATATTTTCTGTATGAAGGCTTACAACATTCATATATTTTTCTTGTTTTAATATGCTTCTGTATACTTAAGAGTTTTAAGCTTAATGCTTCATAGATTTACATTTTTTTTTTTTTTTTTTTTTGCGGTACCGGGGATTGAACGCAGGGGCGTTTTACCTCCGCACTACACCCCCAGCCCTATTTTTTATACTTTATTTTGAAACCGGGTCTCACGAAGTTGCAGAGGGCCTCGCTAAGGAGAGAGAGAAAGAGAGAGAGAGAGAGAGAGAGAGCGAGAGACAGGGAGAGAGACAGCGAGAGAGCTGAGGCTGGCCGCGAACCCGGATCCTCCGGTCTCCGCCTCCCAAAGTACTGGGATTACAAGCGTGCGCCACCACGCCCGGCTATAGATTTACATTTTAAAGTTCCTTAACAAATATGGAAAAAAAAGTAAAGTTAAGGACCCTTTTTACTAGTAATCTATTGACCAACCTACAAGCATTCATCAAATACCTTCACTGTATGGAAGAAACCATGCTAAGTATTAAAGATTTATCAAGAAATATACATTTTATTTAGGCTAACACAAGCTAGTAGGAAAGAGTGAAAAACTCACTCTGTTCAGAAGATAAACAACAGTTGACATAATGATAATGACTGCCATTTTCAGCCCCTACTATAATAATAAACAAAGCAAGCTCACATTTATTGAACATTGCTGTGTATCAGGATCTGTGCCGCATGAGCTTCCAAATTATATCTTGTTTAATTCCAATAATCCTGTAACGTTGGTATTATTGTTCCCATGTCACAGATGAGATGAGGCTCAAAACAGTCTACAGTCAGACAGAGGCAAAGAACGCTCTTTTTATTCATGACTCTCTTTTCCTGAAATAAAGGGGTTTCTCACAGCAGCCCAGCAGGGGAAGATGCCTTAGCTCAGTCTTACCAAGACACAATTTGCATTCATGCTTTGGTATCCCAAGATTGATTAACTCCACAAGCTCTGAAGGGCAAAGCACCTGCCAGGTGCCATGCTAGACGCTGGCGTCAGAGATGAATAGCACAGTCCCTCTGTCCTCAGGGCACTTTCTGCCCAGGTAGGGTTAGGGTTACACACACTGACAGTGCGATAAGGGGCAGCACCAGTCCAGAGCCCGCTAGGACAGGAACTGACTGGACTTTAGCAGTTGAGGAGAAACCCGAAAAGATTGGGGTGATTTCCAGGCAGAAGTACTGGCCTGAATAATATTTTGTAGTTATGAAAGTCCAGGATTTAAGCCAGGCGTGGTGGCACACGCTGGTAATCCCAGGACTTGGGAGGCTCAGAAGGGAGGATCACAGGTTCTCAGCCAGCCTCAGCAACTTAGTGAGGCCCTCTGCAACTTAGTGAGACCCTGTTTCAAAATAAAATATGGCTGGAGGTGTAGCTCAGAGGTAGAATGCCACTGAGTTTAATCCCCAGTGCCAAAAAAAATTTTTTTTAATAAAAAATTAGAAAGCTCAGGATTTGTCTTGAGACAGTGGAGTAGGGGTACGACCAGAATACTGTGGCTGAAGGCCAGGTTGGTGCCCAGTACCCAAGGCCTTTTCTGCCATCAGAGGTCATTTGAATCTCACTTGGTAGGCAATGGGATCTGACCAAGGAGATCTATATTTTATAGCTTGGGATTCACAGCAAAAAATATTTTTAAGTAGTGGCAAAATATACATAACATAGAATTGTCCATTTTACCTATTGTTAAGTGTACAATTCAGTGGTATAAAGTACAATCTTATTGTTGTACAACCACTGTCATCATCCATCTTTAGAGCTTTTCATTATCCCAGACAGGAACTCTGCAGCCACTAAACAATAGCTCCTCACTCTTGCCTTTCCCACTCCTCTTAACTCCTTTTTTACACATCAACCTCCATGTTTCCCTCTTATCAGCCAACGGGAGGAAAAACATTAGAATTAGGAGTCTGCATCTGGACGACCTTGATTAAGTCATTGAACCTCTCAGCCTATCTACTCATCTGTGAGATGATGAGATGGGACCACTGCCTCTCCCACCTCTGTCATTCGTTGTTTTCATCTCTTTCTCCTTTGTGTGGCTGTTTCTTTCTTTTTTTTTTTTTTTAAACCAGGTCCTTCTCTCTCCCCCTGTCCTTAAATGGTCACAAGGTAGATCCAGAATACACATTCTATGTTTCCTGTTCTCAACTGTAAAAAGTAGTTGCTACCCTATTATGCATTCATATTTCCTCTCTATCTTATTCCACAATATTAAGTACTGACTTTGCTACATGCTAAGGATAAATCTCTGAATAGGATGAACTTGATCCCTCCCCTCATGGATCAACACGAACCTTGGAAACCCAGCAGCTGAGACTCTTGTACATAGCATATCTCCACAGCAGCCCATGTTCTCCGCATTACTATGTGTAATTTTTATATTTATTCAACATAAAATCAAGTACAATAATGATTCTGAGCCTCCCCCACATCTTTTTTTTTGTGTGTGTGTGTGGTACCGGGGATTGAACCCAGGAGCGTTCTACCTCCGCTCTACACCCCCGGCCCTATTTTTTTATACTTTATTTTGAAACCGGGTCTCATGAAGTTGTGGAGGGCCTCACTAAGTAGGGAGAGAGAGAGAGAGAGAGAGAGAGAGAGAGAGAGA
>PVJS01064479.1:0-10218 GCA_004027185.1 Glis glis | reverse complement strand
TGAACCCAGGGGCATTTTACCTCCAAGCTACACCTCCAGCCCTATTTTATTTTTTATTTTGAAACAAGGTCTGACCAAGATGTAGAGGGCCTCACTAAGTTGCTGAGGCTGGCTGTGAACCTGCGATCTTCCTGTCTCAGCCTCCCAAGTACTGGGATTAAAAGCTTGCACCACCATGCCCGGCTCCCTTTTCATTTTCTATTTTGAAACAGGGTCTTGCTAAGTTGCTGAGGGCCTTGCTAAGTTGCCTAAGCTGGCCTCAAGCCTGTGACCCTCCTGTCTCAGTCTTGCAAGTGCTGGGATCACAGGTATGTGCCACCCTGGCTGGGTCACTTAATTATTGTTGTGCGCATCCCCCAGTTCATGTGTCCTTGGCAGGCTGCTGTAGCAGAAGCCCAGGAGAGCTTTCTCTACTCGTCCCTGTTCACCTCCCTTGCTGCTGTGGAGAAAGCTGGGAAAAGCTTCAGCTTAGCTCACTCAGGGGCCTTCTCAGACCAGAAGACCAGACTCCCCCTCAAGTGAGAGAAATACATTTCACTGTCCAATTCAAATGGAAATGCATCCTTTCTTGCAGATGATATGTAAAAGCAACTACACACCTGTAGGGACAAAGATTGCCCTTTTCAGGCTTGTTTAATTAGATCTCACAAGAGGGCACAAGATAATGTTTCTTTTTTTTGGTCGTCTCTTCTTATTTCCTCATTAAATGAAGAGAAGCTGGCATCATAACACTGCCAACGAATTACAGCCATGGAGCATTCAGATGTGTCCCCGTGTCTTCCTCTAGCGACCCTTGGGAGGAGGCACCGGACAGGGGAGTGTGTTGGGAACCACAGAACTGTCTTTGTGTTCTGGGGAGCAGACAGGAGAGTTAGCTACTAACTCCCCGTACTTCCAAACCTGCTAGTTTCTAAATTCCCTGATTGCCAATCCCTAGGCATAGATTCCCCCGAAGGGCTCTTGAAGGGCTATGTGAGTCTCTATGTGTTGGAGCCGCCACCTTGCTGAACTGTGTTTCCTAAGTCAGTGATCCCTATAAATAACTCAAGGGCATTTGGAGTTTCTACAACATTCAGTTGCCACCAGAGAAAGAAGCAAGAGAAAGAAAGAAGATGAATAAAGGAAATTAAAATGACCTGTTGTTTTTGTTTTTGTTTGACTTCCCAAAGTTAGAGAAAGACTGGTCACCAGAGCCAGAGAAATACGTGTAATCATGTGCTCTAAAGAATACACAACTCTCTCTTCTCTCTCCCACCCTCCCTCCCTCCTTCTCCCTCCCTCCTTCCCTCCCTCATTCCTCCCTGCCTTCCCCTACCTCAGAAAGTAATCTCATCCGTTCGTCACATATTATTGAAATCCCAGTTCTTTAAAAAACTCTCATTTTTGCCCAGACTGAGAGCATGTCATTTGGAAATGATGTGGAAGGCAAGAGATAACCAGGTAGAACTCAGCGATTCGCCACAGAAAATGGTTCCATGTTTGGCCGTAATGCTATCAGAGTCTGTCCCTCAATAGCTCTTTACTGCTCAGAGCTGGGAATCTGCTGACTCAAGACTCTGCCTGCATGGGGAGGTGGGAGGGTGGGAGAAGAGGGGAGCCTTCGCAGGGCAGGAAGAGTTAGGAAGAAATATTAATAGTCCTTCCAGGACACATAAGAAGTCAGAGGAATATTTTTTCAAATATATATAGAAATAGTGCCCCCTCCTTTTCTCTTCCTCTCTCTACCTCTCATTCTGTGTCTTCATTTCATGCCGTGGTTGTGTTGATTGGGCGGGAAGAATCTTCTAGCTAAGTACCAAGAAGATTCAGTTGAAAATGGTTAGCGGTTAGGGGTTAGCCCAATACAAGCAGCAGATGTGATAAAGGTAAGTAGGGTGTTTGGGTGGTACGGTAATGGGAATTCAGAAACCGAAAGACTTCAAATCACCCCAAAGCACACATCCATTTCCATTTGTATAGGTTCCAGAGAGAATCCACACACACCCCTAAATGGGCTGACAGAATAGAAACATCTAGGCATAAGTTAGATGCGATCCCATTTCTTTAACAACCCTTCCTTCCACTCTAATAATTTCATATGCATTCAGAGTGGAATCCCAAACTTTCATTGTTCTTGGACCCAAAGGATTTTAAATGCATATTTCCCTTTAACCACGATCCTCTTATTTTAATGGCGGCTCCTCAGCTTTCCTTTTATTTGAAATCCCAAGGTGTTTTAAATTCATAGAATAAATAAGTTGTCATTTTTCAGACATTTTTTGTTCTAGTATTGGCTTTCTAACTTTCCCTTGTGCTTAAATCATGAACTTTTAGAGTCACGGACACCTTCAAGTCCTCATTTATCAATAATGCTCTTGAGAGGATAGAGCGCGCGCCATCAGAGAGAGGTAATAAATTCACAAATTATATTTATGTGTCCACATATTTTAAAGTGTCTCATTTCACATCAGGAAGCCAGACTCCTCAGATACATTTCTGAGATGATGTCTCCAATCAAAAGAAGGCATTAATTAAGGAAGCCGATAAGGAGCTTTGTGGATCAAAGTGAACATAAAGGCAGAAGCCATTAATGTTTAAATTTGTATTCATTTCTGTGGACGTTTAGCTGATCTTAACTATTTCGTTATGCAAATAACTTATCTTTTCTGTTGGGAGTGAGAAAGGGAAAGAGAGACAGTCCAGTCTTTGCTCTCTCCCCATCTGATAAATGAGCCTCCCTGTCTGGTTCTTATCTTTCCTTCTTACTCGGCCATTCCAACACTTGGTACCCTCCCTGACTCTTTCTTTATTCTTGTTGCCTCAAACCTAATGCCAAGCCCCACCTACAATTAAGCTCCATTGATTTGTGCATACACATGTTAAGGTGAATGATGAGTTGTATGTATTTTTGGGGGGGGCACTGGGGATTGAACCCAGGGGCATTCTACCTCCGAGCTCCACCCCCAGTCCTATTTTTTATTCTTTCTTTATTTCTTTATTTATGTGTGGTACTGGGGATTGAACCCAGGGGCATTCTACCTCCGAGCTACACCCCCAGTCCTATTTATTTATTTATTTGTTTGTTTATTTATTTATTTATTTATTTATTTATTGCAGTACTGGGGATTGAACCCAGGGGAATTCTACCTCCGGGCTACACCCCCAGCCCTATTTTGTATTCTTTATTTTGAAACAGGGTCTCACTAAGTTGCAGAGGGCCTCACTAAGTAGCTGAGGCTGGCTGCGAACCCGGATCCTCTGGTCTCAGCCTCCCAAGTACTGAGATTACAAGCATGCACCACCATGCCCGGTGAGTTGTATGTATATAGGAACTGAAATCATGTCTATAAATGAGAAAAACTATAAGAAATTTTATTCACCATCATAATGCTTTAACTCCTAAAAATAGTCATGTGTCTTGATGTGTGAACTTCATCATTTATTAACGTGAGACAGTAGGGATTATTAGAAACCAGGTGCTTGAGTTTATGTGAGGGTGGAACAGAATTTGTATTTCTTTGTTGGTGGTGGTGGTGGTGATGGTGGTGGTGGTGTACTGTAATTATACATGACAGTGAGATTCATTGTAATATTTCATACATGCACATAACATAATTTGGCCAATTTCGCCTTTCCCTCCTCCCTTCCTCCCCCTGATCCCCATTCTCTGATCTCCCTTCTATTTTCCCTTTTATCTCTAGTTTCTTCACATGAGCGAAAACATAATACCCTTGGCTTTCTAGGTTCAGCTTATTCCAATTACATCCATTTTTCCTGCAAATGACATAATTCTATTCTTTTTATGGCTGAAAGTCTCCAGTGTGTATACACACCACAATTTCCTTATCCATTCATCTGTTGACAAACACCTAGGCTGCTTCCATAACTTGGCTATTGTGGATTGTGATGCTATAAACATGGCTATGCGTGTATCACTGTAGTGTGCTGACTTGAGTTCTTTTGGACAGATACTAAGGAATGGTATAGGTGGCTTCATTCCTATTCTTTTGAGGAACCTCCATACTTAACTCCATAGTGATTTTACTAATGTACAATTCCACTGACCCTGCTCTTTTTCCCCCCATATTCTCACCACAATTTATTATTTGTATTCTTGATGATTTCCATTTTAACTAGAGTGAGATAGAATCTCAGTGTTGTTTTGATTTGCTAAGTTAACATCACTAAGGATGTTAAACTTTTTTTCATATATTTGTTGTCCATTTGCATTTCTTTTTTTTTTTTTAGAAATGTCTGTTTAGTTCATTTGCCCATTTATTAATTGGGTTATTTGTGTTTTGGGTGTTAAATTTTTTTTAGTTCTTTATGTATTCTGGATATTAATCCTCTCTCAAGAGTAACCGGCAAAGATTTTCTCCTGTAGAATTGGTATTTCTTTTTCTCTTGTGATACTGGAGATTGAAGGCAGGAGCATTCTACCTCTGAGCTAGACCCCCAGTCCTATTTTATTTTTTATTTGGAAACAGGGTCTCACTAAGTTGCAGAGGGCCTCTCTAAGTTGCTGAGACTGACTGAAAACCCGTGATCCTTCTGTGTCAGCCTCCCAAGTACTGAGATTACAGATATGTGCCACCACACCCGGCACAGAATTGGTATTTCTTATCTAGGTTGCTACTGCAAGTACTTTTCACAATATCTGGCAAAATATGGATATGTTAAGTTCATTAATAAAAAATAAAATAAAAGCCTAATGTATGGTATAATGCCTGGTCTATCCATAATTATTGAGTAATTTTTGAGATTAGTAAATCCTAATGATTTCAGCACCAAATCATTTATTTTACTTCAGTTATTTTAATAAAATAAAAAGGTCTATAATGTATTCCATACTTTCTTGCTTTTCCAAGAGAAAACTGAACATTAAAACTTCTCACACCCTCAAAATTGCTATTTGCATCATTAATTATTACAATTCTTGCTTTCAAAAGAACCTAAAAAAATAAAAAGAAGGAAAACATGGGTGCATAAAATTTTCTCCAGGATAGGTTCAGAACAAGGACAACAGTTTATAGCTAAACTCATTGACCGAGTCAGATACACCACATTTTGTGGGCATAATGGGGGCAGGAACTGGAAATCTCCAGCCTGGTCTGGTTGTATTGAGTCCAGCAGTGGGAAATGGAACAGAGAATCTTAGCACTTAGAGACCAAGCAAAGATGGTCTCTAAGTGCTCCTCTCCATCCTCACTGGGAACAATAACCACTGAGCCTGTGCTAAGGCTACTTTTCTCATAAGTACATTAGGAATAAGATAATCAGGCCCACACTCTAGGAACTCTGGAATGACTTAGACCTTCTGCTAAGACCTTCAATAATATTCCTAGATTGTCCATATCTAGGACCTTCACCACCACTACCATCACCATTGCTATAGCTGACATTTATACCAGATACTTACATTATCTCATTCAGTCTTCATAGCATCAAACTGACCTATAGTATTATTTTGCAGATGAGAGAACTGAGGTTTGGAGGGGGGTTTGTGGCATCCATAGGGTCATATAGCTGGGACATTATGCAGGTGGGTAAGCCTATACGTAATATCATTAAGCTATGAGATTCTGCCCCCACAGGGTCTAGTATTCCCTGAGGTAGACTCCCGACACCAACAATCATGTCTAACACATTCACTTCATGACTCTTCAAATTCCTCACCTCCCGGTTCTCCACCTACCTTCTGCTCACATCTGTTCCTCTCTGCATATCTGGCCTCCTTTACACCACACCAAAATGGGTGTGTCTGTCCTGGGTTGTAGCATCTCTTTCCACTATTCCAACCCTCCAGGTATTAGATTGGTACTGTTTTATCTGGGTGCAGTGATGCATGCCCATAATCCAGTCCTCGGGAGGTTAAGACAGGAGGATTGTAAGTTTGAGGCCAGCCTTGCCAACTGATTAAGACTCTGTTTCAAAAGAAAAAAGAAAAAGGGCTTAGGGCATAACCACATAGGAGAATCCCACTGGGTTCAATTCCCAGTAGTATCACAAAAACAAACAAACAAACAAAATAAACACAAACAAGGAGAAAGGCATGCAGATCTCCTCGAAATTGTAGAGCCCTGATTTATTTGTACTAGGCTGACCTCTCTAATAACTTACCTCTTTCTCTGTTTCTTTTCACCACCAGTTTTTGAATGAATAATTTTCTACAATTTGACTTCCAGTCTCACCAATCTCCAGAAATGAATCATTTCTTTGCTAAAGACTCCAAGAATACTTTCTCAAACTCAGTGGCCTTTTCTCTGACATCATTCTCCTTGATCTCTCTAATGTACTCTGTTCACCACATCATTTTTCTTACAACTCTTTCCCCTACTTCCCCAATAGGCTGCATTTTTTGTTATATTCCATTTCTCCAGATGGTCTCCTGTTGCCTTTACTGGTCCTTCTTCATCTCTCCACTTTCTAATCTCCCGATACACAGGCCTTTGATGACCATAGTCTTTTCCTTGGTTAATCAATTCTTCTTTTGGTGGTACTAGGGATTAAACCCAGCGGGGTTCTAATGCTGACCTATACCCCCGGCCCTTTTTATTATTTTTATTTTGAAACAGTGTCTCACTAGGTTGCTGAGACCCTCACTAAGTTGTTAAGGCTGGCCTCTAACCTGTCTTCTCTGACTTATCCTCTGTTTCTGGCCAGCTCAATCTTTCCTTTATAAAGCAGTTAATTTATTAGCAAAGTCATTCATTTTATTTTAGAAGTTTAAAAATAAAGTTATAAAGAATGATAAAGACCACTTACAAACCTACCATTAGATGCAGCCACTAGTAACATTTTCTTTTTGTGCGTGTGGTACTAGGGATTGAACCCAGAGGTGTTCTACCTTTGAGCTACACCCCCAGCCATTTTTACTTTTTGTTTTGAAACAGGGTCTCATTAAGTTTCTGAGAGTCTCCCTAAATTGCTGAGGCTGGCCGCAAACCTGTGGTCCTCCTATCTCAGCCTCCCAAGTACCGGGATTACAGGCGCGTGCTACCACGCTGGGCTCACTATTAACATTTCAATGTAGTATCCTTTTGATATTTTTTCACACCTTTTCGATTTTTCACAAAATGGTATCATATGTTGCATTTAAAACTTTGTGCTGAAATCATTGAATATGTTCAATATCAACAAGGACCCTTCTTCATTGTCACATGGTTTTAATGTCTGTCAGTAAAGCACTTCCTATGGGGATGGAAAGAGATCTTAGTGATTGCTGAGCATTCCATGTGTCTCAATGCTTTGATTTTATAAGCAATATTTTATAAATAAAGTATTCTCAAATCTAAGTCTTCATATACTTTTACACTTTCAAATACAATGGCCAAGCGAAAGTGCGTATTTTTAGGGCTTTTGAAGTAAATTGCAAAAGTTGCCCTTCAACAAGGTTATGATCAATTTGGAATTCTCCTCGGGCTGTATGAAAAATGCCTACATTCTTGGACCTCATGCACGCTGGGTACCATTTTAAACATTTTATGCCAACCTGGTAAGTGAAGTGGTAAATTGAAGTTGAATCTTTTTTTTCCCCTATGTTTGTTAGCCATTTGCAGTCAAGTCTACTAGGAGAAATAATAATAAAAAAACCCAATCATATGCTTATTGAATTTTACATGGGAAGAAGGAGAGGAGAGTAAAGAGGAAGCTAAGAAGCTAAAAGACAGAGCTGTGGTCTTCATACAGCAGAGCATCTCAGGATCCTCTAATCCCCTCATCTCCTAACAAACAGAACATTTCAACCTCTTCATTAGGAAACGCCCCCTCCCCTACAGCTGACAACACAAGTAAGTAAATGACAGCAGAAAATGTTTTGAGGTAGAAGGTGGACAGGCCGCATGTGTGTGTCTCTCTCCCTTCCTTCCCTCAGCTTCAAAGCAACCTTTAAAACGTGCCATTGCAAGGAGAGTTATACAGCTGTCAGCTCATCATCTCCTCCAGCTCCTGCCCAACCAGGGTAAGATCTCCAGCCCCATGCTCATTAGAGGACTCCACTCCAACTAAACAAGCCGGATGCACTGTGACGCTCACTGTGCGGGGCCTGACTGCTATGGAAACGGATTTGCCTTTGATCCTGGCAAAATGTGTTTGTTGGAAACTTGGGATCTGTCAGAAAGGGAGGGGGCTTTAAATGAAGGTGAGGGGAAGTGGAAAGAAATGACCTGGGGAAGACAGAAGAATTATTCATGTGGGGACAAAAGAGACCCAGAAACACAGGAAAGAGAGAATTGTCATCCCTATGTCCCAAAGCACTTACAGCACATCACCCTACATAGATTCAACTTTGGATGGGGTTTCTTAATATAATCGAAGGCTTAAATTCTACCTTCTCCCTCTCAGCTAGATTAGGGGGATGTTTTTAATCCTCTCACCTAGGGGTTGCCAAAAAGGATCTGGGATTTGAAATATGACACAGCACGTTGACAGAGCTGGGGAGAGTTGAAATAACTTTTGTTTTTTTTTCTGAAATCTGGGATACTGGCTCTTCCTTTCATTTGGAACTTCACTTAAAACTAAAAGAAAAAAATAGATTGTATTAATTCTCTAACATGTTTAGGTGCACTTCCATCTGATCATCCTGCGCTTTTCGCAAATTTCAAGGCTGGAAGGAAAGTCATGGACCCTGTTTCCTCTTCCTGTGGCTAAGGAAGGAGAAGTCCTGAGATGCTAAGGTGCACTGGACTCCCTCTGCAATCACAGGGGAGACTGAGGGCTAGCATCCCAGCTCCTAAACCTGTGCACAGTGCTCTTCAGGAGACAGCCAATTTCCTGCTATAGGATTCCAGGAAAGTTTCCTCCCTTCATGGGTCTGAGGCCAAAAAGTGTGGCAGAAATAAGCTCCATCAGGGGCAGAGTGCTTTGTAGAGACCTTTTGCTCTCTCTGTTCCTCACCACCAGCACCACCTCATGCTCCCCAGGCTCATCATTCCCTTCGGAAGACTTGACCTGAATCTGCTTGCCCTGAAAATGCAAACCCGAGCTGGAGTGATTTTTCTCTCTAAAGACTATTATTCGATTCTCTTCATAACTTTACTTGTAATGCTTAAATTATTTTCAGCATTCTTAGCTCATATGTGATTAATCTTTAGTGATAAGTTGACAGTTTACTGACACATTTCCAAAGAGCCTGTAATTAATTTTAATGCACAGCTCATTTTTTTCTAATTTAATGCTTGCATTTATCACATTATGTATGTTGGATTCAAGATATTAATGTTCTATTTGAGCACAACATATATTTTAAGTCTCACACTGCTGGAACGAAGTAGGAAACGTTGACAACATGCATTTACATTTTTTCAAAATGTCTAAACAGAAAATCCAAGTATATATATTACATTCAATGCATTAAAAAGAAATCAGAAATTCAAAGCCTAACAAAAATTCAATTCAGTCCTGAGACTAAGAACTAGGTCTTGCGGTTCTCAGCCCAGTTCTCTTTCCTCTCACTCAATTGCTTCTGCATCTTTTTGCTGATGGTACAGCTATTGCCTTAAAAATTCATGCATGGTGAGTCAGGCATGTTGGCACACACCTGTAATCCCAGTACTTGGGAGGCTGAGAGGAGAATTGCAAGTTCAAGGCCAGTCTTAGCAACTTAGCAAGACCGTCAGCAACTTAGTGAGACCCTGTTTCAAAGTTAAAAAATAAAATAGGGCTTGGGGTGTAGCTCAGAGGTAGAATGTCCCTGGATTAAATCCCCAGTAACACACACACACACACACACACACACACATACAAAGTGAGTGCCCAGTGAAACCCTCTTCATTGAGGGTAAGGGCTGCTAGGGTTCTGGGACAAGCACCAAGAAGAGCAAGAGACGTTTAAAACAGAAACTTTGGAGAGAGATGAAGCAATAAACATTATCAAGAACTGAGTCAGAGTTCAAGGCCGAGATACCAGAGCCAGGTGATGTCATTGATAAAAGCTCATCCTGAGCTTCTAGAGAAGGTCAGACCCACCAGGAGGAAACTTGCCTTCGCACTTGCTGTGCAGCGCCTCTGGCTCCCACGCACAAGGAGCTCCCCTCGTGCCTAAAATTTCTACCTTCAGCACCTGCTTCTCCCATAGATGTTTTTAGTGTGTGGTTATATTTTCTTTTCTTTCTTTTTTTTTTTTTTGCGGTACCGGGGATTGAACCCAGGGGCATTCTACCTCCACGCTACGCCCCCGGCCCTATTTTTTTATGCTTTATTTTGAAACTGGGTCTCACGAAGTTGTGGAGGGCCTCACTAG
>PVJS01064478.1:0-10217 GCA_004027185.1 Glis glis | reverse complement strand
GTGCTGTGTGCATGTATGTCACTCTCATGAACTACATTATAATGTGAGACTATAATACACAAATAAAAGTATTACATTTTTTTTACTTGGGCAAGGCCTGAATTCCAAGACAGGTTAAGATTGCTGCAGCCACTATTTGGCCATTCAGACAGGCAAGGCCAGGTAAATGAGCCCAGCAGATTTGAAAGCCATGTTTCATGTAGAGTGATGTTATTGGTTATTCTCTCTGGTTTGGCAACAATGCTGGCTGGAATGCAAAGTCACCACCAAGATATATACACTTGTTAGTGTGCACCCTATCGAATCCTACTTCTTTATTTCTAGCTGACCCTCAATGGTCTATTACTGTCCATAAGCTCAGTGTTCCCTGTGAGGAAAGACAACAGTGAACCTCCTATGAAGTGCCCCAGAATGATGCAGATTCTAGGTGTCTGTCTCCAGATCTCTTTTTCCACTGTAGAATCTTCTCAGTGCCACTGTGCTGTTTGGTGAAGCAGAAGACAATTAAAGTGCAACTTTTCTTCTTATTTTTCTAATACAGATTTTCTGTGGTCCAGAAGAATGTCTCAGCTTCGCTCTCAAATTCTGAGATATTCTTTGTGAATAGCTACTAGTTGGATTTCTGTGAAAGGAACTGGAGCTAGGGAACTCCTATTCTGCTACCTTGCTGATATCTTTCCAGTAAATTGGCTTTTGGATTACATCCACTTTTTTTGGTTATTTTGAATAAGGCCGCTATGAACATCCTTGTACAAGTTCTTGTGTTGGAATAATCGTTTGGATTAGTCTTTTGGATACATTTCTAGAAGTGTAATTGTTGAGTACTATTCAAACTCTGTGAATAACCATTTGAGCAAGGTTTAGTTTTCCAAAATGAAATCATTGTACATTCCTACCTACAATATACAGAGGTTCAATTTCTCCATATTCTCCTCAAAATATTCTGTCTGTCTTTTAGATTCTAATACTAGTGGGTGCCAAGTAACACCTCATTGTGGTTTTAGTTTGCATTTTCCTGATGATCAGTACAATTTAGCATATTTTCATGTGAATTTTCTCATTTGTACACCCTCTTGGAGAAATGTTTTCTCAAATCCTTTCTCCATATTCAATTGGATTATTATTTTTTTATTGTTCAGTTGTTGGAGCTTGTTACATATTATGTATACTAGACCCATATCAGGTTTGTTATATTTTCTCCCATTCTGTGATTTCTTTTAACATTTTCATCTACAGTGCTTTCTCTCTTCTAATATAATATTACTAATTGAAATGCTTGCTTAGAATTGTATGGTAACGTCCTTTTTAAGAATACCTTTGTTACTTTTGAACATTTCCATAAGTATAGGTACATCAAAACTACACATAACCTGATTATAACTTAATGTATTTTTCTGCTATATACCAAACTAAAAATAATAATAAAAAAAAATATATATATATATATATATATATATATATATATATGCCAGCCAAAGGATAGAATATTGATTCATACAGAAAGCACAGTTGTTCAGTTGTTTTTTATTATTATGTAGGAAAGTTTTAGAGTGAAGTAGGTAGTAGGATTATGGAATTTAATTTCTACCAGCCAAATGGAAACTACTATATAACAAGGGATATTACCTCACTCTTTATATATTTCCCAGACTGCTGTGTGTCACAAAGTAAATATTTGCTAAATTAAATAGGTCTATCCAGTTCCAGATACGATTCAATAAATGTTGACTAAATTTAAGTATTTATAAATAAAATGTTTAAACCTATGAGGATGGACATATACAGTGCTCTTTCTTTATTTTCATTTTCAAACAAACCTCTTGCCTTATCTTTAGCATATTCTCTGACAACCTTTCTTGTGCAAGTTACAGAGGAAAATATTTTAAAATACATGTTCATAATTTTATAATATGTTGGAATTACATGATTTTGGTGGAACACTACCTCCTTCACATTAAAAGTAATGAAGGTCAATAAGTTTTAGCACAGCATAGTAGTGTGTACCTGCAATTACAGTACTTGGGAGACTGAGACAGGAAGATTACAGATATGAGGCCAGCCTCAGCAATTTAGTAAGACCCTGAGTCAACTTAGTGAGACACTGTTTCAAAATAAAACATAAAAAGGGCCAGAAATGTAACTCAGAGGTAGAATGCCCCTAGGTTCAATTCTCAATACAAAAAAGGAGGGGGACTAAGTATTAATAATTCATATTTTCCCAAATTGAGCAAGTTACTTATTAGAATGCATAAGTTCTAAAAATGCAGGGCAAATTGAAGTTGACAAAGAGGTAGGCTGCAGATCTCAATTCCTCCATAGGTCACTAGAATCAAAGAAGTGAGAGAACAGCTGATCAAAGAGTTGAGTGACAGAGGGTATGCACAGAAGCACAATATTGGAAAATCAGAAGTTTGGAGGGATTCAATAGTTCTGGTTACTCAAACACAAAACAGAAAAAAAGACTGGTTAACCCAGAACCAGTATCTGCACCAAAAAGTCAAGGCTGTGGGTTAGTGTAACAAAAGGAGAAAGAAGCAAAACTGGCAAGCTTTCTTTGGAAACAGTGTTAGAAGAGAAAGTCAGAATGAGTTAAGCTGGGACAGGAGCTGCTAAGTCACCTGCTGATTGAAAAGTTCTCAGTTTTTCTCAATTTGCTGGCAGAGAACTATGGCTGTGGTGGTCAGCACTCTTGCATTGCCTGCATCTGAGTTTACAGCTTGGGAAGCACCTGAATCTCTACAGCTTCATACCAACTAGAGATAACTAGGGAATGCCTTTGAAGCAGGCTGTATGGGCTGTGAACTGGAAGCTTGTGAGCTAAAGGTGGGAGAGCTTGGAAGAGAGTAGAATGTACAACACTTCCAGAGAATACTCACCAAGGGAGCAGTGTGTGCCCCTGATGCCATTACTGAGTAACTCTGCTAACAATGGCATGCCATGCATTTTCCATCATTTATGTTTCCAATAAGGAGGGCACAGAGAGAGAAAAGCATGTACCTCAGGCCCTGGCAATCACCATTAATGCCATTTATTTATTTATTTATTTATTTATTTATTCATTCATTTGGTACTGAGGATTAAACCCAGGGGTATTCTACCTCTGAACTACACCTCAGTCCATTTTCTTTTTTACTTTGAATCAGGGTCTTCCTAAGTTACCATATGCTAACCTCAAACCCACTATCCTCTCATCTTAGCCTCTCAAGTGCTAGCATTATAGGCCCTGCACCACTCTGCCCAACTACCACTAGACCCTTTGACAGTGAAGGCAAAACCAGGGATCTTGTGTGCATCACTACCATGGGTCTCTCCTAGTGTGCCATTACGAGAGAGAGTGGGGACTAAAGAACAGCATGCATCTGAGCTGCCTTGACCATTACAGGTAGGGTGGAGCCTAGTAAATAATTTACATGCCAAAAGCTGCAGCTGGGGATAAGGAGGCACAACTCTAAAGACAACAACTACCACAAGTGCCTCTGCGAGAAAGGACAGTATCTGGACACATCTGCACACATCTGCCTCAGATCATTCCCGATGCCAGTGTATCTAGTAAGAAAGGGAGAGACTAGAGAGTGGAATGCATCTCTGAAGCTGACCCAAGTCTAGCACTTTTAGAAAAGAAGGCAGAGTCTGGAGATCAGCTTATCCCTCTTCCACAAGCTGCCATCACAGCCCCTGCTGCCAGCAGGCCCCATGTACTAAAAACACCCCCAAGCTCTGCCCGCTGGCCTCTGTCCTGCACCCCAGCTGCTGTTCCACTCCCCATGGAAGGCTTTTTATTACGGTTTCTATCTCTTTGCTTGCTATTGGTTGTTTTAGGTTTTCTATATCCTCTCAGTTCAATTTAGGTAGATTGTATGTGTCTAGAAATCTGTTGATTTCTTCCATGTTTTCCAGTTTATTGGAATATAAATTTTCAAAATAGTTTCTGATGATCCTATGGATTTCCCCACTGTCTGTGGTGATGCTCATTTTTCATTTTTGATTTTAATAATTTGGGGTTGATTTTTTTCTCTTGGTATAGGTTGGCTAAGGGTTTGTCAATCTTGTTAATCTTTTCAAAGAATCAGCTTTTTGTTTTGTTGATCCTTTGTATTGTTTTTTGTTCTCTATTTCTTTGATTTCTGCTCAGATTTTAATTATTCCTGCCTTCTACTGGCTTTGCGATTAGACTGTTCCTGTTTTTATAGGTCCTTGAAGTGTGTCACTAGGTAGTTTATTTGGTGACTTTCAGATTTTCTTATGTGGGCACTTAGTGCTATAAATTTCCCTTTTAACACAGCCTTCAAAGTGTCCCATAGATTTTGGTATGTTGTGTCTTTATTTTCATTTAATTCTAGGAATTTTTTATTTCTTCCCTTATTTCTTCTTCAATCCAGTCCTCATTCAAGAATGTATCATTCAATCTCCATGTATTTATGTAATTTCTTTTGGTCTTCCAGTTGTTGATTTCTACTTTCTTTCCATTGTGCTCTGAGAAGATGCAGGGAATTATATTACATTTTTTTAAATGTGCTGGTACTTGCTTTGTGGCCCAGAATGTGGTCTAGTGGTCTATTTTGGAGAAGGTTCCATGAACAGCTGAGAAGAATGTGTATTTTATATATCTATTAGGTCCATTTGATTTATAGTGTTCTTTAGGTCTGAAGAATCTTCATTCATCTTTTGCCTGGAAAATCAATCTAGTGGTGTGAGTGGTGTGTTGAAATCTCCCAATATTATTGTATTTGGGTATTTGAAACCTGATGTACTGAAGAGTTTGTTTTATAAAAGTGGGTTCACCCACATTTGGGGCATAAATGTTTACTATAATTATATCTTCTTGTTGGATTATTCCTTTTATTAATAAGAAGTGACCCACTTTGTCTCTTCTTATATGTTTAAGCTTAAAGTCTATTTTGTCAGATATGAGCTTTGCTACCCCTGCTTGTTTTCGGTCTCCATTTACATGGTATATCTTTGTCCATCCTTTCAGCTTTAGCATATGTATATCTTTGGCTGTTATGGTGAGTTTCTTGCAAGCAGCATATAGTTGAATTAGGTTCTTTAATCTGACTTGCCAGTCTATACATTTTAATTGGAGAGTTAAGACCTTTGATATTCAGTCTTATTATTAAGATACGATTTTTGTTTCCTGTCATTTTGAGTACTATGTGCATGTATGTCACTGTCAACATGATTTACATTATGATTTGAGATTATAATGAACCAATAAAAGCATATTACAAATAAAAATAAAAATAACAACACTGAAGACAGAAATTAAAGATGAAAAGACCTTCTACGTTCTTGGATAAGCAGAATTAATCTTGATTAAAATCGCCGTATTAACAAAACCAACTTATATATTAGATGAAATCACCATCAAGATACCAATGGCATTCTTCACAGAACTAGAAAGAAAGTCATAAAATTCATATGGAAGAATAAAAGAACCAGAATAGCCAAAGAAATCCTGAACAATAAGGGCAATGCTGGAGACATCACAATTCCTGACTTCAAACTACACTATAGAGCTACCTTAACAAAAATTTCATGGCACTGGCATAAAAACAGACACTAGACAAATAGAATAGACTAGAGGATACAGATTAAAAACTCACAATGATACAGTAATATGATTCTTTAAAAGGTGCCAAAAACATGAGCTGGAGAAAAGACAACCTTTGGTACTGGGAAACTTTGATATCCATGTGTAGAAGAATGACACTAGACCCCTATCTCACCCTGCACTAAAGTCAATTCTAAATGGACCAAACACCTAGGAATTAGACCAGAAATATTACAAGTGCTAGAAGAAAACACAGAATCAATGCTGTAACTTATGGGCACAAGTATAGACTTTCTCAATAATACTCCTAAAGATCAGGAGGTAAAAACCAAACATTAATAAGTGGGATGGGATCAAATTAAAAAGGTCTGCACAGCAAATGAAACAATCAAAAGTATGAAGAGAGAGCCTATAGAATGGGAGAGGATACATATTTATAATATATGAAGAACTCAACAAAACAGCAAAAACAAAAACAAATAACCCTATCAATTAATGTACAATTAAACTAAATATTTCTCAAAAGAAGAAATGCAAATGACCAATAAATACATAAAAATTTCAACATCCTTTGGAATCAGGGAATTGCATCTCACTCCAGTTAGAATGACATTCATAAAAAAATACACATAATAATCAATGCTGGCAAGGTTGTGAGGAAAAGGGAACACTTAAGTACTGTTGGTGGTATTGTAAATTAGTACAACCACTGTGGAGATCAGTGTGGCATTTCCTCAGAAGACTAGGAATGGAACCACCATATGACCCAGTTATACCACTCCTCGGTATTTTTCCAAAAGAATTAAAGTCAGAATACTATATTGATACATTCATACTCATATTTATAGGAACAATCTACAATAGCCAAGTTATGGAACCAATCTAGATGTCTGTCAACAGCCAAATGGATAAAGAAAATCTGGTATATATACACAATGGTGTTTTACTCAGCCATAAAAAATAACAAAATTATGTCATATTTTTATTGATGCATTGTAATTACACATCATAGTGAGGTTCAGAGTGACAAATATATACATGCATGCACTATTCGTTGTGTGTTTTCCTCAGGTTCCCATCCTACCAGCCCCATCAATAGTCTTTATATCAATACAAATAACTTCATGTATGAACAAAGTATTATTTGAATAGTTACCATCAGCAGATATCTCCTTTCTATTCCCATTTCCTCACCTACCTTTCCAGATCCCCCTCCCTCATTTCAATAGTGTCTCCCCTCATTTATCTGAGGTTTTCTTTGTTTACTCATTTCTCTCTAGCTTCCACATATGAATGCAAACATATGGTACTTTGTGTTCTGTGACTGGCTAATTTTGCTAAGCATAATATTCTCAAATTCCATACATTTTTCTGCAAATGACATGATTATATTCTTTTTATGAGTGAATAGAATTCCATTGTGTGTATAAACCATAATTTCATAATCCATTTGTCTGTTGATGGACACCTAGGCTGGATAAGCCATACTTTGAAAGTAAAAGGTCAGTTTTTTCTCTGTATGTGGAAGCTAGAGGGAAAAAAAGGAAATAAAAGACACCTTATGAACATAAGAAAGAGACCAGTACATAGTGGAAGGAGATCTGGGAATGGAGGATGAAATTGTAAGGGAAGGTATAGGAATAAAATCTGACCAAAATTTGCTATTTTCATATATGAGCTTATTACTATGAGTCTCACCATTATGCATAATTATAATGTGCCAATAAAATATTAAAATTATAAGGCATAAATCTCTAAATTTACATGTACTTCTGCATTTCCACAGTACAATTGCAATTGATGTTTCTAATCATGACATTTCAAGGGCCTAAAGTGTCTTATGAATCACTGAATCATGATTACATATGGTAAATATATATTAGCAATGATATTTTGTTTTAAAAAACTTTCCATTCTCCAAGCATGTCAAATTACAGAATCTTTCATGTGCTTCAAAAACTAAGTATTAATTGAGTTCTCCCAGATGTGCTAGCCTCTATGAAAATTATAATTCTGTTTACTGTGCCAAAATAATTTTATATTGAGCAAAGGGAAAAATTTCACTTTTATATCCTTGTAGAAATATATCACCATTTAAACAACTTAATTTTAAATAATACCACCAAAATTTTGCTTCCAAGGTGATAAAATAAAAGTGAATGCTCAGTGTTGTAAAGTTTTATTTTAAATATTGAAGACTTGAGATGACATACTACAAAGAAAAAAATTATTTTTTTAATGGAAAATCTGTTTCTTCAGAGATAGTTTCTAATTAAGAGAGCAGTTTAAGACCTGACCAAAGGGGTAAGAAATCTTTTAATTCAATCCAGTGATATCAGTGGATATTTTGGAGGGAGGGAGTACATGAGCAGAAGACTGTATGCTCTGTAGCTTTGGCTTAGTGTGGGTTTTGAAAGTCCTCTGAAGGCCTGTGTGTTGAAGAGTTGGTACCTAAGGAAGTGCTATAGAGAGGTTACGGAAATTTTAATAAGAGGCATAGTGGGAGGTCTTTAGGTAATTTGGGATATGCCTTCGAAGAATAATTTTTGACCCTGATCTCCTAATTACTCTTTTTACTCGCTGACTTGTGAGGCAAGTGATTTTATTCCACCACAGATTCCTCTCATAATATGCTGATTTGCCACTGGGCAAAAATAATGGTGCCAATTGATCATGAACTGAAATACTCAAAGCATGAGTAAAAACAAAACTTTTCTCTTTATAAGTTAATCATGTCAGGGATATTATAGCAATGTATTATAGATTTTATATGAAATAATGTCCCCCAGGTAAGCATATGTGTTAGGGTATGCAGCCAGGTTTGGAGTTGGGCCATTGCTAGAAGAGGTATATCACTTGTGGTGTGGCCTTGGGGACTATATCTGTCCTTGGATCGATCTTTCTCTCTCTCTCTCTCTCTCTCTCTCTCTCTCTCTCTCTGCTTTCTGATTACCCTGAGGTGAGGGTGACTTTTCCTCCTCCATTATGCCCTATAGCCCTGCTGCTGAGTGATTTATGCCTTGGAGCCAATCAACCATAAACTGAAACCTTTGGAACCTCTGTAACTGTGAACCTCTAAATTGTGCTTGCCAGGTATTTTTGTAACTGAAATGCAAAAACTAAAACATGATGTATGTTAGTCTGCTTTATATTGCTGTGATAAAACACCTGAGATATACAACTTGTGAGCCATTTAAGTTCAAACAAAACATGATGGAAAGCTGAATAATACATAGAATTGGTACAGAGAAATGGTACTACTGATGTGTCTATGCCAGAGAACATGGAGAGAAAGTTGATTTGGTTTGTGGAAAGAGTTTGGAAAAGTTTGGAGGAAAAAGCTGGAGAAATTCTAGAACGCAGTAACACATCATTTTGAGGCTCCACTATGTGGGGGACTCAGAAGACCAGAACGTTTATAGACAATTAGATAACAAAAGTGATACTAAGCTGGGCATGATGGCAGAAGCCTATAATCCCAGTACTTGGGGGGCTGAGACAGGAGGATTGCAGGTTTGAAGTCAGCTCCAGCAACATAATGAGACTAAGCAACCTAAGGAGACCTTCTTTCAAAACAAAAAATGAAAAAGGTTGGGGGTGTAGGTTGGTGGTAGAATGCCCCTGGGTTCAATCCCTAGTACCACATACACACACAAAAAAGGGATTCTGATGAGATTTCAGGTAGAACCGAGAACTGTGCTGCTATAAAAATCCCCGACGCAATTAATTTATAAAGATAAATGGGTTATTTTTACTCATGCTTTGGGTATTTCAGTCCATGATCCACTGGCCCCATTATTTTTGCCTTGCTAGTTTGTGGGAGGCTGTGTGTAAAGACGGTGTATTAGTTTATTTGGTGGTGAAGATTTCAAGGCAACAAAACACTCTAGCAGTGACATGAGAATTCATGGATAATTTTAACTAAATTTGTGATGATTGAAAGAAAGTGGAAATATGGTCATGTAGATAGCAAAATCACATTTGAATTTTCTGTTTATGTGAATGTGAAGCATACAGGTTTAATATTCCTCAAATATATTACATGTTGACTTGAAAAAGAAGTACAAATTCAGCATCTGTGAATATCTGTCTTGGCTTTTCTAAAATTCAAACATTTTGAAAATGGTTCACTGAGGCACAGACTAAAACACAATGTAAGCTTGTCAAAACATTTATTGAGGCTATAATGTAGTTTCAGGCCCTGTGTAAAATAATGGTATTGTAAAAACTGATCAAGGTTTTTTTTTTCTTGTTTGATGAAATATGAATTGGGGATAATTTAGGGAGCTAGAATTAAAAGTTCTAATTTGAACTAAGTCTAAAACTCTAACAAGAGATATCAATAAGACAGAAAGACAGTTACATATATGAATTTATTATCCATACATCTCTGGTGAAGATAAAGCTGGAAAAATATCAGTATGTAAATAGTATGCATGGTTATGAAAATTGATTAAAACAATCTTTTCATTGATATCAACAGTGTGAGTTCTTTTATCTCCACATCCTTGCCAGCGTTGGATTATATTTTTATGTACTAGCCATTATAACTAGGGTGAGATGGTATCTCATTGTCATTTTGATTTGCATCTTCTGATGGGTAGTAATTTTGAGAATTTTTTTCACAGAATTGTTGGCCATTTCAATTTTGACTTTTGAGAAATGT
>PVJS01064477.1:0-10218 GCA_004027185.1 Glis glis | reverse complement strand
GTGTGTGTGTGTGCGTGCGTGTGTGTGTGTGTGTGTGTGAGTGTGCGCGCGCGCGCGTGCGTGCGTGCTCGGTGGGTTTTATTGTTGTTTTAGCTCGGGGGCTCTGCGGGTGGGGCGCGCTGGGCGCACGCAGCGGGCGCGGCCGCGGGGTCGCGTCCCCCTTCCCCGCGCGGGCGCAGGGACGGGGCTGGCCGGGGCGGGCAGCTGTGCTCGCCGCCCTCGCGCGCCCCGCGCCGCCGCCCGGCTTTCTCCTCCTCGGCTCGCCGCCCGCCCCGCCCCGCCCCGGCCGGCCCGGGCGCGGGAAGCGCGGCTCTCCGCTTCCGCCTGGCGGCGAGGAGGGACCCGAAAGGAGGAGCCGCGGGCGGGCGCCGCGATGCATATTCATCAGGGCGCCGCGGCCGGGGCGGCGCGGGCGGCGGAGGGTGTGGCGCCCTCGCGGGTGGAGAGCTGCGGGGAGGGCGCGGGTCTTTGTGCCGCCGGGTGGGGCGCGGCGCGGCGCGGCGAGGGCGCGAGGGCGTGCCGTCTGGGGGCTCCGGCTCCCCGCCTTTGTGCCGGGACGGTCGTCTGGGCGCCGCGGCGAGGGGCCCCTCCGCGGCGTGCAGCGGGGGCAGCCGGCGGAGCAGCCCGACTGCAAACCGGTCTCGGGCCGCACAGCCAAGAATTGCTGTTTGGCCTCGACTTCCCGCCACGTTGCTGGGCTCCACTTCGCCAGGCCACGTTTGTTTCCCTGTAAAAGAAGTCCCGAAGTGTTCCCCACTGCGTAGCTTTATCATTAAAAGCAATCCACCAAAAGAGAGCACTTTGCCTTCTGTTTATATGCACCATGTGAACGTCCAAAAAAAAGTAAGGTGGAGAAGCAAGGATACCAAAGAAACACACAACCAAGTCTGCAGAAGTGAACACTCTAGAGACCTGATAGTGAGTTAACGTTCACTATTAAAGCAGTTTTAATTAGCGTTTTTGAAAGTTAAATATACGTCGAGGGGCTTTTTTTGCCTCGTTCTAAAGTAATGCAATTATTTTGATCTTAAGTATCTGTAGTTGCATGGTAAAATAATGCTGAACGATTAAGCTAATTTGATATATAATTCTGCTTTAAATTTTAAGGTATTAAAAGTAAAAAATAATAACACTAGCCCCACATTTACTTGGTACTAGCCTACATGTGTTTAGAAAAGATTTTATTACAGACATCCTGACTAATTATGTAATTGCACAATAGACAACAATAGCTTCAAATATCCTCTAAAAACCCTGTTCAATTATGTGATTACCAGTGAGACTGGAATAGGTCCCAATGAATTGTTCTGATCTCTCTACTAAATGTGAGCATGTCAGTATTTTAATCCCAGTGATGTTTACCCTTGAAGTCCTAGAGAACTTAAACAATATTGTTCAGGTTCCTAGTCCCTACAATACACATTATAAAACAAAGAAAACATTTGGCCTCATTACCCCACAAAAGACCCGATCCCCATACATATAGACACATTATATAGATGTCTGATTGTACATGTATGATATGCATAACTATTTTCAATGATAACAAGTAGGATTATCAATCATAAAAATGGATTGACTAAGACTTTAGAAAAAACACAACTTAAAAATGGGTTGTTAAATTGCAAGTTTAACAGTTCCTAATCCCCCCCCCCCCAAAGCAGCCAAACACAATCCTGTGTATATCTATAGCCATATAGGTTTGGGAAAGGAGTAATTGGGGAAGAGGGTAGAATACACACATATCTTCACCTCCACACCCAGCTATGACTTCCTTAGGGATAATTAATTTTTTGAGGTCTATCTCACTCCAACTTAAGTAATTTTAACCACTTAGCTACTGTAGTTACAATTCAGTCTGCCCAGGCAGTCAATTCAAGTGGGTAACAAACAGATCTGTTTCCATTCTGGGATTTCCTAATAGTAGTTTTATGGTCAAATAAATCATTTTTAGTACTAGGGAACCAAATAAAAATATGAAAATCCAATGAGGTAAATAAGAAATTATTTAGGGTGGAGAGGAAGTGTTTTATATTGGCAGTGTTACCAAGTACTAACACTTTTGTAAGTGTGACACACAAGATCTTCTCTCTTGTTTGAAAGAATTACCAAAGCTTCTCAGCATCTATTTCGTGCAAAGGAGAAATGACATTATAGAAAGAATCTAATTTTGTTTAGGAAATATCTTTAAAAATGAGAAAAGGAAAATAATTTCCTTCATTCTCATGATGACTTGGAGGAATCTGGAGTTTGTGTCACCTGTCAGTGGATTTCTTCCTAAGCATATTATTTAGAAATAAAATGTACCATTGCATGTCATGTTCAGGCTTTCATAGACTATCTTTTTTATATTTTCATGTCATTTCTTTCTTTTGACATGTGAAGCTTACAAGAATACTTATTCCTATACCAATCACTCTTCTGTCAAATATGTACACTTATCATAGATGGTACGCAAGGTTTATAAAATAAGGAGATGGATTTTCAAGCGGGTCTTACAGAAATCTGTCTTGTTAGTTTGTAGTCACCTCAACATATTGTTGCTTCTAAATTTCTTTTTATCAGTTAATGACCTTTGTTTTTTAATCTACAACATCGGCTGATTTTCTGGTTTTCATATTTTGTGATGTAAATAAAAATGTAGAAATTAGGGAGTGTGTTTTAAATAGGTGCTTCTTTTCAAATTAAAATGATCTTGGTTAAAATCTTTCCAAGAATATAATTAAAGTTTGATATCTTTTTATGTTCATCTTTGGTTAGAAATTATAAATAATTATTCGTTTTTTATGAATGAAGCTCTATTCAACACTCCTTAAGCATTTTGGACTTCTGGCACATCTAACTAAAGTGATTCCAATTTTTCTTTTTTTTTTCCTTAAAGTATTTTTTTCTGCCTAAAGTTGCAGGCACAGTTCATCCCATAGAACTTACTGGAACCTTTGCAAGTACATTCCCACTTTAGATTTTCTGGTTTTTCCTAAAGCCAATTAACTGGTAATGCAGTTTCTGTATGTTTTCTTCGCATTAAGAATTTTTTTAATGTACTAGCAACATCTGCGTGTGTTTATCTCTGAGAATAATCACTATATAATTATTTCTAAAAGGCATGCATTATTACAATGCTTTATGTCATAATTGAAGTAATTCCTCTATCCCATCTAAACCAGTAATTTTCAGTCATTACCCCAAAGGTGTTTATTTTGTCTTACTTCTCTTTATTTCTGAAAAATATAGGTAGTGCGTTTTTATTTCTGTTATTTTTATACTATTAAAAGATACACAGTAATTTATTAGATTATTATATTAAGACCATTATTATACTAGAATTTGTGCAAATTTAATATGTATAATAAAGTTATTGAAATATGTAAGACTCAATACTAAATAAAACATATACCATCTTTTTAAATAATCAGATAATTTAGAATTTATATAGAATTTTTAAAATATGTAATATATTAACCAGTGTAAACATTCATTTTTCTTATTGCCTATAGGCAATAGCTTTGATTATTTCTTAATAATTTAAAAATATTTAGGGAAGCTTGAACTGGGACATTTATAAAACGCCAGATTTGGGCATTTTGCTGGAGATGAGATCTGTGTCTGTACAACTTTTATTAAGGAGAGGAGAATGCATTTCTACTGTATTGTGCTGTAAAAGGAAAACCCAAGCATAAGTAACAAACCCTGGTAACTATTTTTATTTTCTATCGGTTATAGCAATCTTTTTCAATAATCCATTATGCCTCTTCTATAGATTTTGATTGTAAAAACAAATACAATGTCTTTTCCACAAGAAATAATTACCCATCATACAGAATTATATCTGTGGATAAGACTTCAAGACATTTGCAGATAGGCTCTTGCAGGGGATTTTTTGAAACTTCACATGGCTCGTGACAGACACACCAGGTCCTTTTCTAACCATTGAGGGTAGGGGTACAAAAATAAATATACACGCGCAGTGTTCTTTCTTTCACTAACTGCATGCTGCACCTGTGCACACATAGATCTGATGACATCTGCTAACACAATAAATCTCAAGTGGTTTGTGGTGTCATCAAAAACCTGAGATGGTGGTATGGCTCATAGCCTTACCAACCCCAGGCTATGGCCTTGTTAAATTTCACAGGCTAAATACAGACAGACTCCAACTCATTCCATACACCAAGCAGAGAGCAGAGGTTTTCAAGAGCAGGTTAAGGTGGTTTACAAAAAAAAAAAAAAAACCCAAAAAAACAAAAACAGAAATGCCTGTCGCTATGACTCAATATGTGAAAAATTTGCTCTCTGAATCAATGGTTGGTAAATCAAGGCTGTTTCTTAGTTTCAAAAACATTTTTATTGCATTTGTTAAGAATTCTGAATTTGACGCATCAATCATTTCTTAGTCTACTTATGTTTTTAAGAGTTACTTCAAGTCAGGCACAGTGGTGCATACCTCTAATTCCAGTACTCAGGAGGCTGAGGACAGGAATATCGCAGGTTTGAGGCCAGTGTGTGGTAACTTGGCCAGACCCTGTTTCAAAATAAATGATAAGATAGAGCTGGAGGTGTAGCTCAGAGGTAAAATACCCCTGGGTTCAATCCCTAGTACCAAACAAAAAAAAGAGAGTTACTTCAAAAAATAAACTATATGCAATTAAATCCTTCTATCTTGCTTACTCATACTTTTATATAACTTTAGAATTTCAATCATCAAAATGCCCAAAAAAGAAACAATAAATTTGAATCAATTTCAGCTGTAATGATGATTAAATTGAGCAAGAAAAAGCAAGTGTTTTCTCAAAAAAATTTCAGGATATTTTGTGCCATATGTAAGGTTTCAGAAACAACAGAATTACTAAGGTATTTTTTAACCAGTTTCAAAAAACAGAGGCATCTGGCAATCCAGAAATTAGTGAGGCAACAGGATGCAAGAGAGCGCTAGACAGTCTACTGATCCTTCAGTGTAGTCCTGGGAAAGGACTATCCTGCTTTTTGCTCAGTGGGCCACTTTCAACAAGAAGCCAGTGTCAAGCCCCTTGCACTCAAAGCCCATGGTCTTTGTCCCCAGTGTCACAGATTCCTGTTGGCATATCTAGACTATGTTGATATCATTTCAAATTGTCCATTACTTAAAGAATATCAATAATCATATTTTGTGTCTTTATTCCCTAACTCAGAAATCATAGGTGCCACCCGGGGATAGTATGGGAAGAATTTGTTCCTTCTACAAATGTGCATTGTAAGCTTAGCGTGGGTCCAGACCATGGCTAGGTGCTGCCACGCAACGATAGCTATGCTTTGGAGGATCTCCACATGTATGATACAAAGGCCTTTGTGCTAATATTCTCCTCCACATTTGCTTAGAAAAGAGTAATCTTTGCATGGGATATTTTTAAAAATCTCCAGATAAACACACTAAAGAGCAACCCATGGTTTTCTGCTCACTTTACAGGCAGTTGATGTGGGTTTATAGAATGAAAATAGTCTTAATAGAAACCAAAGAAAAATTTAATTAGGGACGATAAGTCATCTGCCCTTCCCACCCACCTCACCCACTAAAACAAAACAAAATCCTCATGTAATATATTCAGAAGCCAAACTAACAAAGTTGGAAAGTTCTTGATACCACTGGGATGCAATGTGGGAAATATTTTTATAAACGACAGGAAGAAAAAGAAAAGAGCAGTGTTAGGAGGGTGGGAAACTTCTGGCACCAAGGGCTGACCTATGGTACAGCTCGTGTTCCCTCTTGTACCAACTTACTATTTGAGCAAGACTCTCAGCAAATTAGGAGGTCAGGGTAGAAATACAAATTCCAAGAACATATCTAATATCTTCTACATCTCCCTTTTTCTATTCACCTGGTACCATCCTGATTGCCCTTAATATTTATTTTACCATTGTCTTAAAAAATGTTTCGTTAGACAAACAAGAGTAGAAACATTTTAAATGAACAATTAACAAGACTTTTGTGTATGTGTGGTACTAGGGACTAAACATAGGGGTATTCTCTGAGCTACACCACCAGCCCTATTTTATTTTTTATTTTGAAACAAGGCCTCGCTAAGTTGCCCAGGCTGGTCTCAAACCTGTACTCTTCCTGTCTCAGCCTCCCAAGTACTGGGATTACAGGTGTGAGCCACCATGCCTGGTTTATAATTAAGCAGACTTTAAAAATCATTTACAAGAGCCTGGTGTGATGGCCCATGCCTGTAATCGCAGTATTTGGGAGGCTGAGACAGGAGGATTGTAGGTTCGCAGCCAGCCTCAGCAACATAGTGAGGTCCTCCACAACTTAGTGACACCCTGTTTCAAAAATAATAAATAAAATAGGGATGGGGTGTAGCTTAGAGGTAGAATTCCCCTGAGTTCAATCCTCAGTACCACAAAAAACAATATCACCTACAGTCCCATCACCTAAAAATTTGTTTCATTTGCATATATTTCCATCCAGTATTTGCTTATGTATAAGTACACTATTTGCCTAGTTACAGTCTTGAAGTGGATAGAATTTTGTTTTGTAACTTTTCCACTTAATGTTCTATATACATTGTCGATATTAGTGAATGGTCACAGAACTATAAAATGTGAAAGCTATAAGACACTTCAGAGACTTCTAAGATTTCTTAAGAGATTAAGAAATAAATCTGGCAATGTCTTTTTCGTTTTTCCCTCCTGAATTATTATTGCTAGGATTCACTGTCAACATTTAAAATTTGGGATATGTTTCCCTAATAATCCAGATATCCTGCTTCTCTGGAAAAAGTGGAAGGTGAGACTGTCTTTGAAGGAGCATTACCAAGAGGCTGGAGCAGAGCCGCAGCTGCCCCTGCTGGCTGAGACTTGGTTTCCACAGTCCGCACCACTCTGGGCTGAACTATACTGTCCCACTTCCCTCGTTGAGGTTATAATCCTTGATCTAGAAAACAAATGCTCATCTTATAGATAAAAGAATAAAAAGAAGCCTCAGAGAGGTCAAGTGACTAGCTTATGGCTGCCAAGCGCATTAGTAGCAGAGCCAGCATTATAAACTAGGCCTCCTGACTCTAAACAAGGGCTCTTAGTTTCAATGCTGTTTCAGAGCATGCGGACACATGGGCTCTGTGCAGGAGTATGTTTCGCCTCACCGGAACTACTGTGACCACAGGCTCCTTTGTAGACTACCTGTCCAAGGACAGTCGCCCGCCACCTTCCATGCTTCAGATCATCATTCACATTTGACCCCAGCGAACCAGAAGTCTGACCCCCCCATGACTCCCAGGCCCACTCACAGTGAGTCCTCTCCTTTCTCTTATTTTTTTTTTTTTTTCGGTACCGGGGATTGAATCCAGGGGCATTCTACCTCCGAGCTACACCCCCGGCCCTATTTTTTATGCTTTATTGAAACCGGGTCTCATGAAGTTGCGGAGGGCCTCACTAAGTAGCTGAGGCTGGCCGCGAACCCAGATCCTCCAGCCTCCGCCTCCCAAGTACTGGGATTACAAGCGTGCGCCACCATGCCCGGCTTCTCTCCTTTCTCTTATTAAAAGCCAAATAACAGAATGCAAGTGAGGGAAGAAGATCACTTCATGGGGATAACATCAAATCTTCTTCAAGTGATAAAGGAAGTACCTAATTAAAAAGTTAAACACTTTATAAAATTCCTATCAGATATACTTCACACAGATGTGATGGTGGCCAATACCCTAGTAGATAATCACCATCATAGAAAATCTAAAACTCCCATCTCTGTACAGAGACCCTGTTTTCTGATCACTAAAGCAGGACATATAGTGCAACCAAGAATTGTATATGTGGGGGGTGCTGGGGATTGAACCCACTCTGGGGTTTTACCACTGACCTACACACCCCACCCCTTTTTATTTTTTATTTTGAGGCAGAATCTCCCTAAGTTACCAGGCGCTGGCCTCACACCTGCAATCCTTCTGTCTCAATCTCCCAAGTATTGGGATTTCAGGTGTGTGCCACCGCTCCTGGCTCCAAGAACTTTTTTAAAAAATTAATTTGAAGCCAGGCATGGTGGCACACGCTTGTAATCCCAGTACTTGGGAAGCTGAGACAGGAGGATCGCAGGTTTGCCGTCAGCCTCAGCTACTTAGTGAGGCCCTCTGCAACTTAGTGAGACCCTGTTTCAAAATAAAGAATGAAAAATAGGGCCGGGGGTGTAGCTTGGAGGTAGAATGTCCCTGGGTTCAATCCCTGGTACCACAAAAAAAAAAAAAAGAAATGAATTTGAGATTTTAAAAAAGTTGTTCAAAAAGTTTTTTAAAGCCGAGTGTAGTGGCACATGCCCGTAATCCCAGGTGGAGGGCTGAGACAGGAGGATCACAGGTTCAAGGCCAGCGCAGCAACTTAGCAAAACCCTGTCTCAAAATAAAATACGGCTGGGCTGTAGTTCAGTGGTGGAAAATCCCCCTGGGTTCAATCCCCATTATCACACAAAAACAGTTTTCTAAAAAAGAATCATCATTAGCAATAGCTTAATAAATGAGTAAAAATAACAAATGCATATCATGTAAGAGTATCTGTATCCATGTGATACAATTTTTAGAAATTTGCTTAGAATATAGGATTTAATGGCAATTCCTGCTCTCATCTCATCCCCTGCACATCAGCACTCCCTTGTAATGCTTTGTTCTTCAAACAGGATGCCCAGCTATCTAGGTTTTGCTCCAAATGGAAGTGGGCCTGAGGACACACAGACAGCGTCACGGAGTCGACACAGTAAATAATTGAGGATCTCGTACATTATGTACACCTTGAGTCTACAGTTACCCTCTTTGGCGGGCACAGGACAGATCCGTGTTCAACCAGGCTCCAGGCTCATTCACAAAAGTGGCCTTAACGGCCTTATTCTGGCCCAAACACCATTGGGTTGTTTAGCGGAACATGTGCAGTGACTACCGACGGGCTGCATCTTTTCCTTTGCTATGACCCGTTTTAAGCTAAGGGCGGCACCTCCATTAAGCAAGGCCTCTCTGCGGCAGTGGTTTTCCCACCCTCAGGTTGAAGGGAGTGTCAGAGATGAGTGATAATAATTACCATTTACTGAGGTCTAACTATACCTCTAACTATGTGCTTGATATGTCAGATATATTATCTCAGCTCTTTCAAAGATAAGGAGCCTAGAATATAGGATTCGATGATAATCCCTGCCATTTTGTCACCCCTGGAAAGGTTAAGTAGCCAACTGAAGGCCATGGTGCTTAACATCTGGGTCTTTCTAGTCCCGAAGGCCTGGGCCAAAGCATACCAATGCTGTCCCCAAGAACCCACCGCAAGACTGTGACCACTGGCTGAGTGTGGCCCCTTCACAGGATGCCCTAGGAGGCTCTTTATATCCTCAAAGCATTTTTATCACTCTTCTTTTGAAATTACCTTTAGAACCCCAGGCACATTCTTTGAAATATTATCAATGGGGTAGATCTTCCTCCTTTGAATGTGGATTTGAGTTTTGGATATAACCATGATTCATTCAATACCCCCTGGTGATTAAAGAACTTATCTAGCTCGGCAAACCAGTTTGGGTCGAAAACAAGGCAAGACAAAATGTAACAAGATTATTTCCTTCTCCATATGTTCTGAAAGTAATAGAATAGGGGCTTTCAACTTGGACTTAGAGGCAGGGACATTTTGGGTTAAAATCCTGCCTTAGCCACCCAAAACCTATGTGACACTGGGCAAGGTCACATGGTTCCTTCTTAGCCAGGGTTTTCTTACTGTCAAAAACAACATAAGAAAATAAGGTCGGCTTCAGTGTAGTTATTTGAGGATCAAGAATTTTCATTTGTCAAAAATATGTAAGACTTTCTGAAACATGGTCCTTTCTCTATAAATATTACTGGAATCTATCAGATTATTATCTCTGTCCTCTTCCTTCAAGTGTGGGGAGAGATGATAAATAAGAGTTGATATGGTCTGTGACATGACCGGCCCCCAGTCCCTCTAGATGCCACCACTAGGCCTGACAGAAAGCATTTATTTGCAATTATATGTTTAACAAGCAAGAGGGATCTCCCCAGCTCCTTGGTGCTCAGAGAGATGGATTTAAAGGAGGCCGTGTTGCCGGGCGTGGTGGCGCACGCTTGTAATCCCAGTACTTTGGGAGGCGGAGACCGGAGGATCCGGGTTCACGGCCAGCCTCAGCTAGCTCTCTCTCTCTCTCTCTCTCTCTCTCTCTCCCTCCCTCTCTCTCTCTCTCTCTCTCTACTTAGTGAGGCCCTCCGC
>PVJS01064476.1:0-10215 GCA_004027185.1 Glis glis | reverse complement strand
GCTCCTCCTCCGCCAGCTCCTCCTCCGCCTGCTCCTCCTCCGCCTGCTCCTCCTCCGCCAGCTCGGTCCTCCCCACCTCCGGCTCTCCCTCCACCTCCTCCCTCGCCCTCCTCCCTGGGGCAGGGCCGCCGCGCTCCTCCCCCGGCCGGCTGGGGTGGAGTCAGCTGACGCCGGCGCTCCAGCCTGGCTCCCCAAAGTGGCTGCCCGCCGGCCGCCCACTTTCGGGGTTTTGGGGAGGAGGGGGATCGAGAGAAAGCGATGCGCGCCTCCTGACGCCGGGCCGAGCCGCAGCCCCGCAGCTTCGCCGCCTCAACTTGCCGTGCCCGCGGTCCCTTCCCGTGCAGCCGGCTGCAGACCCTCCTCCCTGCGCCTCTCCGGGAGGAGCGCCCGGGCGAGGGGGCCAGCGGCGGCCGGGGATGGCTTCCAATTTTAATGACATCGTGAAGCAAGGCTACGTGCGGATCCGGAGCCGGCGCCTGGGGGTGAGTATCGATCCTGCGCCCGCGCCATCGTCTCCATCCCGGGCAGCATCCCCGGCCGGCGGGGAATGGCGCGGGGCGCTCGCAGCCCCAGCCCCGGCCGGGCCAGGTAGGCGATGGGTCTGTCTTTATCCCCCGGAAGACTGGGCTTCCCGGGGTGGCCGCTGGAGCCCTGGAAATAAATATTTCCCGGTAGCCATGGGAGTGAGCGCGGAGGAGCCGAGCCTGCCGGATGGCCCCGGTCCCTCGTCCAACTTCACTTTGCAGGGAGGGCATCCCGGGAACCAGGGCAGGCGACAAGGTCAGGCGGTGGTCCTGCGACCCGGGGAGAGGTCCCTGCCCAGCCAGCGGAAGGTGTCTTTGGACGGCGCCCCACCCCTGGCCCAGGTCCGCCCTGGGTGCAGACCCAAGGCTGAATTGCCCCTCGTCCTTGGCCCGGGCGGGAGGGTGGAGGATTTCCGTGGCTGGAATCCATGGGCGACCCAGGGGAACCTGATACCTGCTCACCCTAGAGCAAGCACTTCCTGAAATGAGCTCACCCAAAGGATGAATGAATCCGAGGGTACCTGGGGACAGAGGGCGACACCGGGTGGCTCCGTGCTCAAAGTCCCTCTTGGCCCTTTTTCTCCGACCTCAGCCTGGGAGGGGGACTTACGAGAGATCCCTCCTGTCTTTGGTCTTAAGTGATGGTAAAGAAATTCTTGAGGGAGAGGAAAATACTGGGATGACTTTTTAAAATTTTTTAATTTCAAACCATCTCATTTCTCTTCCCCTGGTGTCAAGTGTTGCTGGTTGCTGGTTTGGGCGAGGGGTTGAGGGTGCCGTGGGGGTGGGAGAGGAAAGCTTACTTTAGTAAAGCCTGAAATCATCATGTCAGTGGCAGCCCAGCATGGTGGTGCACGCCTGTAATCCTAGTATTTGGGAGGCTGAGATAGGAGGATCGTAGGTTTGAGGCCAGCCTCAGCAACTTAGCGAGGTCTTCAGCAACTTAGGAGACCCTGTTTCAAAATAAAAAATAAAATAGGGCTGGGGGTGTGGATCGGAGGTAGTATGCCCCTGGGTTCAATCCCCAGTAACAAATAATAGTAATAATAATGGTAATAATAATAATAGTAATAATAATGATAATGATGATGATGATGTCAGTGTCTTGGAGTGACCCCACTGAGTGTGAATGATGAATTGATTATCTTTCTCTACAAATATATTTCATTGGGCACCTTTCTTTTATTTAGTCTTTGGGCGTCTTCAGCATGCCAGATAATTTTACCGAGGATTGAAAAGAAATCTCATGGCAGTAAACGGGGCCGGGTAGGAATGTCTGGCGGGGCAGAGCATCCTTAATTATTATAAAACTCTTGCCCGCTTCCCCTGGCCTTTTTCCCTTTTCCCCTCTGGTTACCATACTTTAGCAATTATGTCCCGTGTTTCTGTAGCTGTATAAATATATAATCAGGGAGACATGGAACAGAACTATCCAACCCCTGCCAACTTTGCCCAAGTTTCCTTGGGTTTTCTTTTCTGTTCTGCAGATATTCTTAGTGCAACCATTTCTGGGGTGCTTCACCACGAGACTCCCCTGTAAAGGGCAAGAAATACGAGGGTTTTATGATTTCGGTAACCTTCTGAGCTGGCCGAGTTTTGCAGTGTTAAAGGGAGCGTTCAAAACCACCGGTGTAACTTGACATCATTCACCCCATCGTGTCAGTTAAGGGAATTAGCAATAGACCATTCCAACAGAAGAGACTTGCATTATTAATGCGCAGAATATGAATTATTTATAAGGATCAGGGTTTATGCCAAATTGTGACACATGGTGACTTATTTGAAAAACTGGCTGCCATTACTTTTGAGCGTGTGGCCATGGAAATTATTTTCTCTATATTGTTATAATTGACACAATATCATGCTCTGTGTGTGCCAAGATTTATGGACAGATAGTGTTGGGAGCAGAAGGGAACGAAATAGAGTTTAGTCTGCATTTGCTTTATATTTTATAGTAAATATAAGTATTACATATATATATATAATATGTATAGTTTTACTCTCTGTCTCTTTCTCTGTATACACACACACACACACACACACACACACACACACACACACACACATTTTGTACTAGGGATTGAAACCAGAGGCATTCTACTTCTGAGCTACATCCCTGGCCCTTTTTGTTTTATTTTGAAACAGGGTCTCGCTAAGTTGCTGAATTTGACAGTGTTTCGGATACCAGTGAGCTGTATACATTTATTTATTTTGTTTGCATTAATGCTTACATAGATAACCAGGCTTTTTACTCATGGAGAAAAAGGGTGGAAAATATGACCAACTACGTCTTGTCTTATGTGTTTACATTGGTTTGGGCAATAGTTAGTTAAAAAAATGTTCTCGTGAGCATTGGTGTTAGCAATAATTTTTTTTTTTTTTTGCATACTGGGGATTGAACCCAGGGGCATTCTACCTCTGAGCTACACCCCCCAGCCCTATTTTTTTTATTCTTTATTTTAAAACAGGGTCTCACTAAGTTGCGGAGGGTCTCACTACTTGCTGAGGCTGGCTGCGAACCTGTGATCCTCCGGTCTCAGCCTCCCAAGGACTGGGATGACAAGCGTGCGCCACCACGCCCGGCTCTAGCAATAATTTAAAAAAAAATATCCTGGCGATAGAATTTATAGAGGAGGCTGATTTCATTGTGGCAAGAGCATGGTGCAAACTGAAGTTTGGAAGGAGGCCACCAAGCATAGCTAAGGATGCTGCGTGGAGGTGGCACAGGGACCCTGTGGCCACAGGTAGGCATGTTAGTGGTGTTAATTTAGGCTGCCTAGGGCCTGGGACGCACGCGGCACGTATATCCTGGGCACTTGTGTGAGTCTCGGGACATTATGTCTGGCGCACAGTGGGCACGCAGTCGGTGCCCGGTGACATAGGCAGCGAACTGGACGTGCCTTGTGGCCTGGCGATTCGTGACCCTCCTTGGGCACTAACGTGACACGGCGACTTTATTAATGGAATCCAGACAAGCGTCTGCGGATTCTGACCATGTTGGGGAGGGTTTATAATTAAACAAGAAAACAGCGTTTCATGGTAAGCAGCTGTTGTGTCAAGGAATGTTCCCTCGGGTATGGAAAAAGGGGACAGGAACAAGTTCTGCCTGCGTTGCTTGGCAGCCCCCAGGCCCTCGATGTCTCTCGGGCTTGGTTTCCCAGTGTGTATAGTGAACACTCTTCACTGATGTCCTCGGGAGCCTTCAGTGAGATGCTGTCTGTGGACGGGGAAGGAATGTCTCAGCATCGCTTCTCATTACATTATTGTCTTTCATCAGAAGAATGACTTAGCTTTGGTGGAAGGTTATAGGGATTATCAATTTCCATCTTCCTCTCTAGAAGTATCCCAAAGCATGATTTTATGATTTAAATTTCTTTTAACGGGTACATAAAGACGTAAAGATTGTGTGTATATATGGAATGCCATGTGATTTGTGTGTGTGTGTGTGTGTGTGTGTGCGTGCGTGCGTGTGTGTGTGTGTGTGGTACTGGGGATTGAACCCAGGGGCATTCTGTCTCCAAGCTACATCCCCAGCCCTATTTCATTTTTTATTTGGAAACAGGGTCTCTCCCTAAGTTATTGAGAACCTCACTAAGTTGCTGAAGCTAGCCTCGAACCTGCGATCCTCCTGTCTCAGCCTCCTAAGTACTGAGATGACAGGTGTGCACCACCATGTGATGTTTTGGTACATGTATAGATTGTGAAATATGAAAGTCAGTGTATGAATAGCTATCTCCTCAAATGTGTATCCTTTCTTTATGGTGGAAACATTCAACAAAAGGCATGAATGTTTATGCAGGTCTAGATCTTTCCATTGGGTGAAGCTTTTACAAAAGATACATACATACATACATACATACATACATATATATTTATGTATATTTATGTAATGATGTGGTTTTTCAATGGGCCAGGAAACATTCTAAGAACACCTCCAATCAGGTGGGTCTAAGAGGAATGCTCACCTTGCTTGAGGTCTTGAACTTTCTAAGTCATCAGCAATTGATTGTGTTTATACGTACAAGCTTATTCTTTTCTTTAAACATCGAAAACTGCTTAGTAAAACTCAACGGACTGAATTGGGAAGTCTCAGTGAGCGCACGCCTGCCTTCCCCAGCGTGTTCTGCATTGGCCCATGGAGGTCTCAAGCTGTGCCCTGGCTACCATATTTGTTCAGGAATGTTGATGCTCTTATGGGGAGGGGCAGCAATCTCATTATCTGACTCATTCTCAAAAAAAAAAAAACACTGCAACTTTCTCCCCAGATGAGCGGCGACACAGGTGCGTTGTGCATCTTGAACTTGCAGCATAGTACTTAGATGCCTGGACTCGCACTCTTCACTTGGTTTCTTTCTTTGCAATGCAGAGAATGTTCCGGTCAATAATTGCCCTGCCTCATCCACCATACATGTTTCAGACCTAAGCCGGGTGTGGTGGCGCACACTTGTTATCCCAGTACTGGGGAGGCTGAGACAGGAGGATCGCGGGTTTGCGGCCAGCCTCGGCAACTTAGTGAGGCCCTCTGCAACTTAGTGAGATCTTGTTTCAAAATAAAAGAATAAAATAGGGCTGGGCAGGGGGTGGTGGTGTGCCCCTGGGTTCCATCCCCAGTACCACAAACACAACAAAACAAAACAAAAAACAAAACAAAAAACTCAGACCTTTCTTCATCTATAAAGTTCCTTGCCTTTAATAGCCTTTCTCTGCTCTTGTCTCCTTAGAATTTATCAGCATAGACCACTTGTACTCTGTTTCTCCTTTGTCTTTTGTATCTCCACTTGGGTGTCTAACAAATGTCTCAAACTAGCCAGGTGTGGTGGGGCACGCCTGTCATCCCAGTAGTTAGGAGTCTGAGACGGGAGGATTGCAAGTTTGAGGCCAGCCTTAGTAATTTAGCGAGGCCTTCAGTAGTAACTTAGTGAGACCCTGTTTCAAAATGAAAAATAGAATAGGGCTGGGGGGTGTAGCTGGGGTCAATCCCCAGTACCAAAACCACAAAACTATCAATAACAACAAAACCCAACATCTCAAACTGAATGCATCCAAACCCTCGATTGTTCCATCTCCAGCTCGGCCACTAGAGGTCTTCACATACTCCCTGCCCGGGTGAAAAGGAGTCCGTCAGTCAATCAACCAACCAAGCCAGGACGCTGGGCTGTCATTCCTCTTCTGCCCTTACCTCCTGTCACAACAACCAATCCATCAAGTCATCTTGGGCACTCTGTCTCTGAAACATGTCTAGAATAGGACTCCCTCCCAGGAACCCCTGATTCCACCTTGGTCCAAGTCCCATCTTCTCGTCCCTGTAATATTGCAGGGACCTTACTCATCTGTCTTTCCAAGGACCACTCCCTAGCAGGGGAAGTGGTCCTTGGAAACGATGAGACAGGTCATGTGACCTGACCCGGAAGTCCGCGGTGGCCACCATGCTGCCTCAACTCTTCTCTCTCCCTGGCTCCTCTGTTTGGACCGTTCTTTCCCTAGTTCCCTCTTCTGTTCTTCTCCTTCATCCCTTTCCTCAAATGCTGCCACTTCACGGAGCCCTTCCAGGCCCGCCTATATTATTTCTTCCTCTCTTTTCTCCTCTATCCCTAGTCTTACCATCTTTTACATATTAGTGTACATGTTTTGCTTGTTTATTGCCTGTGTATCCATAGAGCATGTGAGTCCCATGATTTCTCTCTCCTTTTATTTTATTGTGCTACTGGACATTGAACCTAGGGGCATTTTACCTCTGAGTTACACCCCCAGCCCTTTTTATTTTGTTTTGTTTTGAAAAACAGGATCTCGCGAGGTTGCTGAGAGTCTCTTGCTGCGTTGCTGAGACTGTCCTCGAACCTGTGATTTTCCTGTCTCAGCCTCCCAAGTACTGGGATTACAGGTGTGTGTTACCATACCCGGCTGATTTCTGTCTCTAATCGCAGCTGTGTTTCCAGTGCCCTTCAGAGGAGTGGGCACTTGCAGGAGATCTGTGGGGTGGGTGGGTGGATGGAGTACCCCACCGCTGTGTCCTGTCTAGCGGCACGGGCTCTGACTTAAGGCTGCCTTCCACCCCCAGTCAGCGACAGGGCCTGTGGCTTCTGGTGAGTTTGTAAATATTTATAAACCTCAGTCTTCTGTAAAAACAAAAAGGCTCTTAATACCCACCTAATACATGATCCTTTTAAAGGGCTTAACACAATGTGGGGCACAATAAAAATACAATTAGCTTTGATGCCTGCTCTCTCTTCTGCTACTCCTGCTGCTAGAGATGACGGCGCCTAGGCAGGAACTTTTTTTTTTCAGAACTGGGGATTGAATGCAGGGGCATTCTACCTCCGAGCTACACCCCCAGCCCTATTTTTTACTCTTTAGTTTGAAACAGGGTCTCACTAAGTTGCAGAGGGCCTCACTAAGTAGCTGAGGCTGGCCACGAACCTGCGATCCTCCTGTCTCAGCCTCCCAAGTACTGGGATTACAAGCATGCGCCACCACGCCCGGCTTTAGGCAGGAATTTTTGCAATTTCTCCTGCACTAACACTTATTCTCAAAGAAGTTTCTTTTCAGCTTGGAAAACAAACTTGATGTGCATGACATCACAATTGTACAAGCACAGATATTGCTGGCTACTAAAGCTGGGTATAGGAAGAATGTTTGCTTTCTTAAGATTTTTTCCCCCATATTGGGTATTGAATCTAGGGGTGTTTTTCCAATGGGCTATACCCCAGCCCTTTCTTTTTTTGTGTGTGGTATTGGCAATCAAACCTAGGGCTTTCTACCTCCGTGCTACACCCCCAGCCCTTTTTATTTTGAATTTTTTTTATTTTGAGTCAGGGTCTTGCTAGGTTGCTGAGAGTCTCACTACTTGCTGAGGCTCTCTTCAAACCTGTCTCAGACTCTCAAATTCTGGGACTACAGGAGTGCACCCCGATGTCTGGCTCCTTCTTTCTATTTTTAATTTTGAGATAGGGTCTCACTAAGTTGCCCAGGCTGGCCTTGAACTTGCAATCCTCCTGCGTCAGCCTCCTGAATTGCTGGGATTACAGTCCTCATGTAAGGGGGTATTTCTGGTAAGGAGGAGTGCTTCCCTGGATCTTCATTAACTTGGAGTGAACTCACTGGCCCGGGAGATATTTCTGTCAAATTGGGCCTTTTCTCTTAGATGGCAGAAAATGGTTGAGAAAATTGACCAGTTGATGGGCAGATTTGAGGAAGAAGTATTTTCAAACCCTCCCATTGCCCTCTGTCACCTGACGCAATGTTCCTGACAGACTTTCATATTTATTTAAGGCTTTTGGATTTTGATGTTCGGGAATCTATGGATTGTTTTCATCACACCATGACAAAGTTATAATATGAAAATTGTAGAAATGGAATAGTTGCCATATGCCATTGTTACGTGAGTTTAAGTGCGCGGGTGCAAACACACACACACACACACACACACACACACACACACACACAAGCACCACTCTGTAAGATATATGAACTACTGTTTTTCTTTCTTAAGGGAAAGAGGCTTGGGCTCACTTTGCCAGTAGTGAAATTTATAGCCAGATCAAGTGAGTATTTAAATGCAAAAGTCAAGGCTCCTCAGTGGAGACCGAGATCGGAGGATTACAGGTTTGAGGCCAGCCTTGGCACCTTGCAAGACCCTCAGCTACTTAGCGAGACCCTGTTTCAAACTGAAAAGTAAAATAGGGCTGGGGGTGTTGTTTGGAGGTAGAATGCCCCTAAGTTCAATCCCCATGACCACAAACAAGACAAAACAAAATTCAAAAGAAAAGGAAAAAAGACCCTTCAATGTTCCTGCTCCATTTGAATCGGCTTCTCTGATGTTTCCACGTCAAGAAGAGCTTTGTAGCTGACTTCTTTGTCATCTTGGCCTGATTGTCCATGTGGGTGAAATGATTAATTAGGCATAAATTCAGCCTCGAATCCTCGTCCCCAAAGTTGACTTAGGCAGTGAATGGCCAAGTTAATGGCTTTGTGTGTAGACATAAACAAGATTATTGATACAATGATATCCTGCAAATCTGTCAATGCATTTTTTAATTATATTCATTAGATGACTAGAAATGTTTATTTTTTAGGCAGCTTTGTAATTTTTGTGAGGAATCACTTATCTTCATATTTTTTTTCGGTACCAGGGATAGAACTCAGGGGCATTCTACCTCTGAGCTCCACCTCCAGCCTTATTTTTTATTCTTTATTTGGAAACAGGGTCTCACTAAGTTGTTGAGGGACTCACTAAGTAGCTGAGACTGGCCGCGAACCTGTGATCCTCCTGTCTCAGCTTCCCAAGTACTGGGATTACAAGCGTGTGCCACCATGCCGGACTATCACTTATCTTTAGTATTTGAAGAATTTGGTTTTCATTTGGGATTTTTTTTGCCCTCATTATTTTATCATTCATTGAGTATTTATTGAGTAACTACTAGCATTAGGCACCTTCACTAAGACAGATGTACTTACTATTCTCAAGGAATTAATAGTCTAATCTGGGACGTATATTTTATTTTATTGATTTTTTTATTGTTTTGTGGTACTGGAGATTGAACCTAGGAATATTCTACCTTTGAGCTACACCCCCAGTCTTGTTTTATTTTTTTATTCAAGGGTCTTGCTAAGTTTCTGAGGCTTCTTTTATTTCTTATTTGAAATAGGGTCTCTCTAAGTTGCTGAGAGTCTCACTAAGTTGCTGAAGCTGGACTTGAACCTGTGAGTCTCCTGTCTCAGCCTCCCAATGACTAGATTACAGGTGTGTACCACCATGCCTGGTTTGGGACCTGTATTTAAAGCAAAAGATTAATATATTCACCATAGGTTAGGGAGAGCTAGCCTGAGTAACAAGTCAAATACCGGAGAGAAGAGATAGCTACTGAGAGCTCCCGTTCCATTTGTGTGGAAGGCGGAAGGACACATTCGATTTTCCTCTTGCTCTAGGAATTTGATCCTAGTCGTGTGGAAAGAAAAGTGTTGGTGATTTTCAGCCGGGAAGAGGTTACGAGGCCTTCCTCCTGCAGCCCCCTGTTCCTGTGAAATTCAGAATAAAGTTGTGAGTTTCGAAATGCCACCAGATATATGCGAGTGTTGGAAGCAAAATAGCTCCTTCTAGAACGGGGATGGCTTAGGTTTTGGATGAGTATGTGGAAACTGGTTTTTGTGGAGCCTTTGGGGGCTGTCCCTATTTTACTACTGCTCTAAGCCTCAGCATCCATCCTGCATCCCAGAGAGCATAAGCAAGGGCTGTGTGTACTGTGCTCTGGAGTGGGGTCCTGAACCGGGCTCCGGGGTCTGAGTGAACGCATTGTAGCTGGTATCAGACTCCTACAGCGTTCTGGACGGCCCTGTCCCCCGCCCTCCCCAACCTTCTCCCAAGAGGTTAAGAATCGCTGCCTCATCGTTTTAACATGGAACTTTTTGTTTTTAGATAAATGTAGGTTCACATGCAGTTGTAAGAAATAATAGAGAGAAAATGAGAGAGGGGGGAGAGAGAGAGAGAGAGAGAGAAAGAAGAAGGAGGAGGAGGAAGAGGAAAGGAGAGGAGGAGGAGGAGGAGGAGGAGCAGGAGGAGGAGGAAAGAGGAGAGGAGAGAGGAGGAGAAGGAGAGGAGAGAGGAGGAGAAGGAGGAGGAGGAGGAGAAGGAGGAGGAAGAGGAGAAGGAGGAGGAGGAGGAGAGGAGGAGGAGCAGGAGGAGGAGGAAGAGAAG
>PVJS01064475.1:0-10220 GCA_004027185.1 Glis glis | reverse complement strand
AGCCCTATTTTTTATACTTTATTTTGAAACCGGGTCTCATGAAGTTGCAGAGGGCCTCACTAGGTAGAGAGAGAGAGAGAGACGGAAAGAGAGAGAGAGAGAGAGCTGAGGCTGGCCGCGAACCCGGATCCTCTGGTCTCTGCCTCCCAAAGTACTGGGATTATAAGCGTGCGCCACCATGCCCGGCACTCTGTATTGAGTTGCTTAAAGAGGTTCTTTAGGTATTCGTCTTTTCTCTTAGGTTACAGAATAATAGGGTAAGAAATAGGAAAGTATAGCCGGGCATGGTGGCACACGCCTGTAATCCCAGTACTTGGGAGGCGGAGACCGGAGGATCTGGGTTCGCGGCTAGCCTCAGCTACGTGGTGAGACCCTCCGCAACTTCGCGAGACCCGGTTTCAAAGTAGAGGATAAAAAATAGGGCCGGGGGTACGCCCCTGGGTTCAATCCCCAGTACTGCACAAAAAAAAAAAGAAAAAAATAGGAAAGTATGCTGGGTATGGTGGCGCATGCTTGTAATCCCAGTATTGGGAGGCTGAGACAGGAGTATCGCAGGTTCAAAGTCAGCCTTAGCAACTTAGTGAGGCCCTCAGCAACTCAGCAAGACCCTGTTTCCAAATGAAAAATAATAAAATAGGGCTGGGGGTATAATCCGGAGGTAGAAGGCACCTGGGTTCCACCCCCAGTACCACAAAAATATAGGAAAGTATAATGAACCTTGCTATATAATAGCAACTTTGAAATAGACTATTTTATACTATATAATATACATTAAATATACAACATGTATATATCTACCTATATATTTAGAAAAGTCTAGAGCTAGTTAAAACTTAAGTAATTTAGATTAAACTAGAGAGGAAGGGGTAGAGGGGAGCTCTGCTTTACAAAACACCTCAATACATTGGGTAAATTATAAAACATTTTAAAATACAATGTGGGGTTTTATTGATATATAGTTTTGTTTCCAAGGATGGCACAGAAGAAATATCTTCAAGCAAAATTGACCCAGTTTTTAAGAGAAGACAGGATTCAACTCTGGAAACCTCCATATACAGATGAAAATAAAGAAGTCGGTTTGGCATTAAAGGTATTTTCCTTTTAAGACATAAATAATTAAAAATGTTTTAAATCTCCTTGGTAAATAAGATTCTGAAGCCAGGCGTGGTGGCACACGCTTGTAATCCCAGTACATGGGAGGCTGAGACAGGAGGATCGCAGATTCGCAGCCAGCCTTAGCTACTTAGTGAGGTCCTCTGTAACTTAGTGACACCCTGTTTCAAAATAAAATAATAAAATCAGGCTGGGAGTGTAGCTCTGAGGTAGAATGCCCCTGGGTTCCATCTCTAGTAACACACACACACACACACACACACACACACACACACTATTCTGAAGCCAACAGAAATTGCCAGACATGCCCATATAAACTTTGCCAAAACAATAGTATAGTGATGGGCAGGTACCCATTTTTTACTAGGACTTGACGAGCTCAATTTTGTTTACTGAGATATATGTGAGAGGGAAATGCTGGGCTCAAACCCACGGCTCCGTGCATGTTAGGCAGGTGCTCCGCCACTGAGCTACGTGCCTGGCCCTTTTGCTGATATCTTATTAATACAACAATGTTATTTAATTTCTCAGGCGTTGTATTAGTCTGCTTTCTGTCACTATAATGAAGCACTGAGACAATTAGTTTATAAAGAGAAAAGGATTATTTTGGCTCATAGTTCTGGAAGTTCCAGTCCAGGATGAGTGGTCCCATGGCTTTGGGCCTGTGGCAAGTGTGACATGTCATGACAGCGCAGACTGCTCACCCCTTGAGCCAGGAAGCAGAAGAGGGAGGCTTAGGCTGGCAGGGTCCCACAAAGACCTAAGCGCCTCCCCTAAGGCCTTACCTAGAGTTTCCGTCACCGCGCTGGGGATCAAGCCTTCAACATGTCCTCCGACGGCCACTGTCCGTAGTCAGGCCACGTGCTATTTTTAGTACCTTCACGGCATTGCTTATAGTTGTTCATCTGGGACCTCATCTGACCAGCTAGCTCAGTAGCACTGGTGCCATTACAGTACTGTGTCACCGCATGGCCAGGGCGGCCGTGTCTCGGTTGCTTCCTGGTCCTCCTCACAGCTTCTCCCTTCCCCAGGGTTTTTTACACCATGGCCATCAGTGTTCATTTTTCCAAAATACATTTTTCTAACAGTTGTGCCTCTTTTTTGTGGCATTATCAGATACGGTATTATTTTACATGATATTTCAGGAAACTGAACTTTGCCTGCCTTTCTAAGCAGAGAAACTTGACTTGGGTTTTTTTTTTTTTTTTTTTTTTTTGCGGTACTGGGGATTGAACCCAGGGACGTTTTACCTCCGAGCTACACCCCCAGCCCTATTTTTTTATTCTTTATTTTGAAACCAGGTCTCACAAAGTTGCGGAGGGCCTCACTAAGTAGCTGAGGCTGGCCGCGAACCCGGACCCTCTGGTCTCCGCCTCCCAAGTACTGGGATTACAAGCGTGCGCCACCACACCCGGCTCTTTACCCGTTTTTGACAGAAATCTTCCATATTGGAACATCCTAGCATGGTCTTCTCTGCTTTCTGAGTCTGGGTATCCTGAACATGAGGTAACATTTATCAAGGACTACAGATTGTCATAAGGGCATTAAATTGTCCTCCGGGGTTATGTAGTGACATCAGGAGGTGACAGACTGTATCAGGGTCTCTCAGTTGTCTTGTTTCTCTGATACGTTTCACCTTTTTTTTTTGCAACCCACCCTCTGAATTTGTTTATTATAACTTCCTGGCTCAGCAGCAGGTGTGACATGACAAGAAAGGTACTTAACGTTTGTCCCCAGTTCCTGGCAGAGCTAAAATCTTTGCAAGAGTGTTAAACACCAGCGGTCAATGAATTAATCAGTTATGCCTATGTAATCATGCCTCCAGAAAAACCCCTAAATGATAGGATTGGGCAGTTAAATTGGCAAACACGTCCATGTGTCAGGAGGGTGGTATACCCCATCTCTGTAGGGCAGAGGCTCCTCCGTGCAGGACCCTTTCAGACCTCACCTTAATACTTCTTATCTGAATGTTGATTCCTATCCTTTATAATGAACTAGAATAGTAAGTATAACATTTTCCTGAGTCCTATAAGTCATTCTAGCAAATTATTAAACCCAGAAGGAGAATGGGAGCCCTTGACTTTGTAGCCAAGTCAGACAGAAGTGCGGGTAACTTGGGTTACTGGTGCCAGGTGCTTGAAGTGAGGGTGTTCTGTGGGACTGAGCCCCCAAACTTGTGGAGCCCAGTGCTGACTCTGGGTAGTTGGTTCAGAACTGAACGAAGAGGAGGACATCCAGTTGGTATCAGAATTCGTTAAGTGTCAGGAGGAAGAAAAGTTCTCGCTAGGTGATTAGGTTTTCTAGAAAATTACAGAAAATTATAAAAATGCATTTTATTTAAAAGATTTACATGCTTTCCGGAGATAAAAATAATATGTACTTCTGGGTTAAAAATGTATGTATGGGAGCCGGGCGTGGTGGCGCACGCTTGTAATCCCAGTACTTGGGAGGCGGAGACCGGAGGATCCGGGTTCGTGGCCAGCCTCAGCTACTTAGTGAGGCCCTCCGCAACTTCGTGAGACCCAGTTTCAATAAAGTATAAAAAATAGGGCCGGAGGTATAACTCAGAGGTAGAATGTCCCTGGGTTCAATCCCCGGTACCGCAGAAAAAAAAAAATGTATGTATGGAGCTGGGCATGGTGGCGCATGCTTGTAATCCCAGTACTTGGGACGCTGAAGACAGGAGGATGCGGGTTGTGAGGCCCTCCGCAACTTAGTGAGAACCTGTTTCAAAAATAAAGAATAAAAAATAGGGCTGGGGGTGTAGCTCGGAGGTAGAACGCCCCTGGGCTCAATCCCCAGTACTGAAAAAAAAAATTATGTATGGGTTGAGTGTCCCTATTTAAAATGCTTGGTTTCATATTTCAATGTTTTTCAGATTTTGGAATGTTTGTACGGACTTTACTGGTTGAGTATCCCTAATCTGAAAAAGTTGAAATCCAAAATCCTCCAAGATCCCCAAATCTGTAACTTCTTAAACATCATGTTGGTGCTCAAAAGGTTTTGGATTTCAGATTTCGGATTAAGGGATGCTCAGTTTGTATAATAAGCATACAGTCACATGTTCCTTAACCACAGGGTAAGTCCTGAAACATGCGTTGTTAGTTGATTTACGTGAGATGTCGAGGTTGTGCTGCCTGAGCATGGCATACTGTATTACAGTAAGTTTTGTTTTTATATAAGTGGGAGGTGTACACTCTAGAAAAACAATAAGCACACCTGTAATCTCAGTTCTTTTGGGAGGCTGAGACAGGAGGATCACAGGTTCAAGGCCAGTTGGGTGGTAACTTATTGAGACTCCATGACTCCATTTCTTTCTTTTTTTTTTGTATGTGTGTGTGGGGGTCACTGGGGATTGAACCCAGGGGCATTCTACCTCCTAGCCCTACTTTTTATTTTTATTTTGAAACAGGGTCTCACTAGATTGATGAGAATCTCACTGTTTGCTGAGGCTGTCCTTGAAACCTGTGATCCTCTATCTCAGCCTCCCAAGTACTGGGATTACAAGCGTGAACCACCACACCTGGCAGCTGAGACTCCATTTCAAAATAAAAAATAAAATAGCTCAGAGGTAGAATGCCCCTGGGTTCAATCTCCACTACCGCACAACACACACACACAACACAAAGATAAAAAGTATAGCATAGTAAGTACATAAGCTAACATAATAAGTAACATCATTTATTGTCATCAAGCAGTATGTACTGTACATAATTGTATTGCTACGGTTTTATACAACTGGCAGTGCAGTAGGTGTGTCTGTGTCACCACAGACATGTGAGGAACGTGTTACACTACTATGTGAAGATGGCTACATCTGTGGAATTTTTCAGTTCCATTATATCTTGTGGAACCACTGTTACATGTTCAGCATCATTGACCACAGTGTAGTTATGTTGCATATGAGTGTAATTAAATACGAAATATTAATAATATATATATATATATTTTTTTTTTTTTTTTTGCGGTACTGGGGATTGAACCCAGGGGCGTTCTACCTCCGCGCTACACCCCCAGCCCTATTTTTTATACTTTATTTTGAAACTGGGTCTCACAAAGTTGCGGAGGGCCTCACTAAGTAGAGAGAGAGAGAGAGAGAGAGAGAGAGAGAGTGAGCGCTGAGGCTGGCCGTGAACCCGGATCCTCCGTTCTCCACCTCCCAAAGTACTGGGATTACAAGCGTGCGCCACCACGCCCGGCTCAATAATATATATATATTTTTTTGCAGTACCAGGGATTGAACCCAGGGGCGTTCTACCTCCACGCTACACCCCCGGCCCTATTTTTTTATGCTTTATTTTTGAAACCGGGTCTCACGAAGTTGCGGAGGGCCTAAGTAGAGAGAGAGAGAGAGAGAGAGAGACAGAGAGACAGAGAGAGAGAGAGAGAGGGGAGAAAGAGAGAGAGAGAGAGATCGCGCGCGCGTGCGCGCATGCGCACTGAGGTTGGCCGCCCACCCGGATCCTCCGGTCTCCGCCTCCCAAAGTACTGGGATTACAAGCGTGCGCCACCACGCCCGGCTCAATAATATATTTTTAAAAATACATTAAACGTCATCAGTATTGGTCCTCAGGAGAAGTCTTTTCCTATGACTATTAAAAAAATGTATTATAGCCGGGCGTGGTGGTGCACAGCTGTGATCCCAGAACTTGGGAAGCTGAGACAGGTTTCAGGCCGGCCTCAGCAACTTAGCAAGACCCTGCTTCAAAATCAAAATAAAAAAATAATTAAATAAGGCCTGGAGTGTAGCTCAATGCTAAAAAAAAAAAAAAGTATTATAACTAGATTTATATTATTTTAAAAATAAAGTGTTCTTATTTTCATTTTACAACTATATCATGAACATCTCCTTTATCATAAATGTATACTTATACCTCATCTTAAAGTGCTGCATAGTACTACATTATAAGCTTGATGAAACTGTGGACTTGGGGTGTCTGTCCAGTGGTGTTCAGTGTTTACTGTTTTATGGAATGTTCAGTGAGACACTGCAGATGTTTGGAGGACAACACATAGTGACTTCACTCTTAAGTAGTAATTGGTTCACACCCTTTTTTGAGGCCCCTTAAACCTTTCAAGTTTTCATTCTGAATTCTAAAGCTCTCCTTGACAAATAATTTTATAATTGGTACCAGTGATTCAGAATTTTCCATTAAGTTATAATTTTCCATAAGTTATCTCAGTCTAACTTCTGTTCTTATAAGTTTGAAAGAGCAGAATTTTAAAAATTATTTTTCCTTTCCCCCATCCATTGGAGTTAACAGTTCACTATTCCTTAAAATAATTTCTTAAAATAATTGAGGTCACACGAGTCTTAGCCTTCCCTTCTGCTCCCCCTAGAATAGTCCCAGTTATTTTTGCTTTTTCAACAGCCTGTTTTACTGTCTATTTGTAGCTGTTTTAACTTCTCCCCTGGATCCTCTTCAGGAGTTGCGATTGGATTTCAGTGCGAAGGGGCCCTCCACTCATCACAGTTGATTGTCCGGGGCCTTCGTACCGTTTTCTGGATTTTTGCCCTGTTTTGCATTGGTGCTGTCTTGAGCTGGGCTTTCTCATTTTCCCTCCTAGGACCTTGCCAAGAAGTACTCTGACAAGCTAGAATGTTGTGAAACTGAAGTAGAAAAAATAATAGAAGAAATACGTCGGAAAGCCATTGCGCGGGGAACAGGAAATGAAAACTACAAAACAACCGGGATTGCTACCATCGAGGTGTTCTTGCCTCCAAGACTGAGGAGAGTGAGTCGGCTCCCCAGTCCCGCGCCGTCCAGACTTACTGATGTGCTCAGAGAGTTCAAATTCTTTTAGGTTCCTTTCTATGTTGAACAGTTGATGTTATGGACTCTTAAAGTGGCACATTCCCAAGATAGGCTGTCCATCTTGGACATCCAGAATGTCACAAAGCTGTGTGTCATGTTCTTGCCCATTTTAGTTTAATGGTTAGAAACACAAGGGAATCAAAGTAGGCATCAGGCTGGGCGTGGGGCGCACGCCTGTGATCCCAGTTCTTGGGAGGCTGAGACAGGAGGATCGCAGGTTTGAAGCCAGCCTCAGCTACTTAGTGAGACCCTATTTCCAAATAAAAAATAAAATAAGGCTGGGGGGTGTGGCTTGAAGGTATAATGCCCCTGGGTTCAACCCCCAATACCAAAAAAAAAAAGAATGCAGTACTGATACCTCTGACACAGATGAACTTCAAAAACATGCTGAGTTGAAAGGCCATGTTGTGTATGATCCTATTTGTATGACATGTTCAGAATAGGCAAATCTGTAGAGACAGAAAATAAATGTTATCAGAGGCTGGGGAGAAGGGGGTGCGGGGCATGGTGTTTGTTTGCCAGCTGATATATGAAAATGTTCTGAAATGTGATTGTAACTGTGGCCGGTCATGTGACAGACCCCGCTGAGCAGCCCTTCCTGGTAGTGTCGCACTGCTGCCCCCTCGAGGGCGTCCAGGTGGCCGGGTCAGCCGGCACCGACTTCTCCAGGCCGGCAGTGTTGTAGCCCTTCACCACTGGCCTAGGTTCACATCCTCCAATACAGCCTTTCTGATTTCATAGACAGGGTAATAGCTCCAAACCCTGTTCAATTCAAGTGCATTTTATTTTGTGTGTCTCATTTTTAAATAGGATAGGAAAAACCTACTGGAGACCCGATTGCACATCACTGGCAGAGAGCTGAGGCGGAAGTAAGTATCTGTGAGCTCTGGGTCCCAGGGGCGCTGCCCCTCTTTGCACCAGCTCGATCCTTGGGACCATCTGTAGGCTAGGGAGGCAGGTCCTATCCTCATTTTAGTGCAAGGTCTCGTCGGGACTCACACTGGTGGGTAGTGGCACCATGGAACACTAGTCTCACACATCTCTTCTTGCTTCCTGGTGGAGCTTTGGGGGCGCTGGAAACTGGCCCCCCACATAAGAGGGACTTGGGTGTATTTGAATGAACGAAAGAGGGATAAAAATAGGAGACAGCCTCGTATCACCAGGCTGCTAATTTTGAATCCTGTTCCTTAGTGCACGGAGAGCTTGCTGTGACCTTCAGCAAATGTTTTAGCCCATTTCAGGCTGTTGTCCCATTTGTATTAAAAAAAAAATGCCTGAAGCCAGGCACAGTGGTGCACACCTATAATCCCAGTACTTCGGAGGCCGAGACAGGAGGATTGCAGGTTCAAGGCCAGGCTTAGCAACTTAGTGAGATCCTCAACAACTTAGCAAGACCCTGTTTCAAAATAAATAAAAAGGGCCGAGGATGTAGCTGGGAGGTAGAGTGTTCCTGGGTTCAATTCCCAGTACAAAAAAAAAAAGACACACACAACACACACACATCCTGCCTTTATGTCTGTCTGACTCTCTTTTTTTCTCTCTCTCACACACACACACACACACACACACACACACACACACACCTTTCTGTCTCACACCTCCCCATTCCCCCCCCACACACCTGCCTGTCACACACTTGTGAAAACCCCGGTCGATGACTTCATCTATCTTATATTCTTCAGTGCTAAGTGTTTTGAGCCTCCGAGGCCAGCGGGTCAGTGTGTTTCCTCAGCTGATTTGCCTCCTTTCCTTGGGTCCAGATCAGGGCTATTAAGGGTGGACTCAAGAGGCGCCACTTGCTCAGTACGTGTGACTAGGTGATCGTATGGAGCAACCCTGTTACAGGCTCCTCCAGAGAGACCCCAGCAGGGAGACGGTAGTTTCGTCCTGTCTTGTAGTGAGGGCGCTCACGCTCAAGTGGATAGGCTGCGGGCAGCCCCGGCTTCATGAGGAAACAGGGAGTAAAACAGAGTTTGAAAAAGGACCGCGTCTGTTAGCCAGTGTCAAATAGCCAGCTAGTGAGCGGCTTTGGGAAGTGATACCTATGAGTCAGTAAGTTGAAATCCTGGGTGTTTCTGAGTAAAATCATGATTAAAATCTCTTTAACTCATTAAGTCCCACGTCTTCAATTCTGTGAACATCATTATTATTTCAAAGTTACCATAGTGATATATCTGTTGTACAATTTAAGTTTTTATAGGTGTTCCACATCTGGAACAAGGGGACAGAATAGGTTGAAGAATAACAAATTTGCTTTCTTTCAATTTTCACTGGTTTTATTTTGCAGAATAGCTGAAACCTATGGATTTCAAGAAAATTACATCAAGATTGTCATAAATAAGAAGCAGCTTCAACTAGGTATGTTATTGCAAAGAATTCAGCATTTCCCCATCAAGCTAACTTTCCATTTTATTGATTTTTCCTTGCTTTTCCTCTGTTTTAAAATTTTCTGAGCTGGGTGTGGTGGCACACGCCTGTAATCCTAGTACTTGGAAGGCTGAAACAGGAGGATTGCAGGTTTGAGGCCAGGGGTGCTGCTGAACTTCAGACAGTGCCCAGAGCAGCCTCCATGACACAGCATCTCCAGCCCAAGATGGCAGGGGTGCTGTTGTTGATTCCCCCAGACTACATCCGCCTTACTCAGTCCCGGAGTATTTCTCCTAAGGGAATGGGAAGGCGTTGATGCTGGGGAGTGATAGAAAACTACATTTCTAGCCAGGCGTGGTGGTGCACACCTGTAAGCCTATAGTACTTGGGAGGCTGAGACAGGAAGGTTGCAGGGTTGAGGACAGTCTCAGCAAATAGTGAGACTCTCATCAGCCTAGTGAGACCCTGTTTCAAAGTAAAACTAAAATAGGGCTGGGGGTGTAGCTCAGAGGTAGAATGCACCAGGGTTCAATCCCTAGTGCCACAAACAACAACAATAACAAAAAAACCTGCATTTCTGTTTTAAGGATGCCTGGCCCGGGGGAGGGGTTTGAAGGCGGCTTGAGTGGCCGGAGATGCCCGCTTCGCAGCAGTTCAGGCGGGCGCTGCGGTCTGCGTGGTTTCCAGTGGGTTCCTGCGCACTTCTGAGCTTGGTGTAATGTAGCCCTCGCAGCCTGCCCTGCCTTTCTCCCCAGGCCCTCTCTAGCCCTTCCCTGTTCTGTGTTCTACGTCTCGCAGATACTTTTTCAACCGTCCTCTCTGTGTTCTATTTGTGGTGGTGTTACTGGACAGATACCCTTGATTTTGAAGCTTTATGCTTTTTTTTTTTTTTTTTTTTTTTTTTTTTTTTTTTTTTTTTTTTTT
>PVJS01064474.1:0-10223 GCA_004027185.1 Glis glis | reverse complement strand
CCCTCCGCAACTTCCTGAGACCCGGTTTCAAAATAAAGTATAAAAAAAATAGGGCTGGGGGCGTAGTGCGGAGGTAGAACGCCCCTGTGTTCAATCCCCGGTACCGCAAAAAAAAAAAAAAGAAAAGAATTAAAAATAGGGCTGAGGGTATAGCTCAAAGGTAGAATGCCCCTGGGTTCAGTCCCTAGTACCGCAAAAAAAAAAAAAGAAAGAAATTAGCCAAACACCAGTAACTCCAAGGACATATAAGGTATCAAAGGTTAGAAAAGCTCATTTTCACTTCAAGTATAATGGCTTACACCACACCAACAGAAAAGGAAAAAAGGGGGGGAGTAGGGGAGAGAAACATATCCAAAGAAATATGTACATACCCAAATGTTGATTTTGTGTGTGTGTGTGTGGTAGGTACTGGGGATTGAACCCAGGGGAATTCTACTTCTGAGCTACACCGCCCCGCCTTTTTTTTTTTTTTTTCTGGTACTGGGGATTGAGCCCAGGGGCATTCTACCTCCAAGCTACGCCCCCAGCCCTATTTTTTATTCTTTATTTTGAAATAGGGTCTCATTAAGTTGCACAGGGCCTCACTAAGTAGCTGAGGCTGGCTGTGAACCCAGATCCTCTGGTCTCAGCCTCCCAAGTACTGGGATTACAAGGGTGCGCCACCATGCCCGGCTTGTTTTTTTAATTTTGAAACAGGAGCCGGGAGTGGTGGCACATGCTTGTAATCCCAGTACTTGGGAGGCTGAGACAGGAGGATTGTAGGTTCAGCACAGCCTCAGCAAGTAGTGAGCCTCTTATCAACCTAGTGAGACCCTATTTCAAAATAAAAATAAAATAGGAGCTGGGCATGGTGGCACACGCTTGTAATCCCAGTACTTGGTAGGCTGAGACAGGAGGATCGCAAGTTCATGGCCAGCCTCAGCTCCTTAGTGAGGCCCTCTGCAACTTAGTGAGACCCTGTTTCAAAATAATGAATAAAAAATAGGGCTGGGGGTGTAGCTCGGAGGTAGAATGCCCCTGGGTTCAATTCCCAGTACCGCATAATAATAATAATAATAATAATAATAATAATGATGATGAATAAAATAGGGCTGGGGTTGTAGCTCAGAGGTAGAATGCCCCTGGGTTCAATCTTCAGTACCACAAAAAGAAAAAAATTGAAACAGGGTCTCACTAAGTTGCAGAGGGCCTCACTAAGTTGCTGAGGCTGGCCGCAAACCTGTGATCCTCCTGTCTTAGCCTCCTAAGTACTGGGATTACAAGCACGTGCCACCACACTGGGCTCCAAATATTGATTTTTTAAAGAATTACTTAAAGCCCCGGGCGTGGTGGCGCATGCTTGTAATCCCAGTACTTTGGGAGGAGGAGACCGGAGGATCCGGGTTTGCGGCCAGCCTCAGCTCGCTCTCTCTCTCTCTCTCTCTCTCCTTAGTGAGGCCCTCCGCAACTTCGTGAGATCCGGTTTCAAAATAAAGTATAAAAATAGGGCTGGGGGCGTAGTGCCGAGGTAGAAGGGGCGTTCAATCCCCGGTACTGCAAAAACAAACAAACAAACAAAAAAAAAGAATTACCTATCCAGCTATACCACTTCTGGGTATCTTTCCAAAGGGACTGAAATAGAGAACTACAGTAATATATGCATACCCATGTTCATAGCAGCATAATTCACAGTAGCCAAATTATGGAACCAACCTAGGTGTTCATCAACAGATGAATGGATTACAAAATTATGGTATATACACACAATGGAATGCTACTCATCAATAAAGAACAAACTTATGTCATTTGCAGGAAAATGGAAGGACCTGGAGAACATTATGTTAAGTGAGATTAGCCAGTCACAGAAAGGGTCCTAAGTTTTCTCTAATATGCGGAAGCTAGGGAGTAATTGGGATGCCAGAGGAACTCCAGATAATGGAGGAGAAACCTCAGTGGAGCCAGAGAATCTAGGGGAAGGGCAGGGGGAAGAGTGAAGATCATTGAAGGAATTACTACCATCGACTTGTGTACATATGTGAAAACAACCAATGTCAATCTCAGTATCCTGTATGGGGAAGGGGGGGAGGGAGCCAGGGAGGGCAGCCACCAAGTACTAAGTGCATGTATGTCACTGTCAACATGATTTACATTATGATGTGAGACTATAATGCACCAATAAAAGCATGTTAAAAATAAAAGTATATTTTAAAAAGAAACACATGGCCAGGCGTGGTGGCACATGCTTGATTACCTAGTACTTTGGGAGGCAGAGACCGGAGGATCTGAGTTCGGGGCCAGCCTCAGCGCTCTCTCTCTCTCTCTCTCTCTCTCTCTACTTAGTGAGGCCCTCTGCAACTTCGTGAGACCTGGTTTCAAAATAAAGGATAAAAATAGGGCCGGGGGTGTAGCGCGGAGGTAGAACGCCCCTGAGTTCAATCCCCGGTACCACAAAAAAAAAACAAAACACACATGGACAAGAGAAGATGAGGTGGGTGAGACTGGAGCCTCAGGGAACCATCATCCCCGCTTCGACATTTCAGGAGGGAGCTGTGCCCTGTAGCCAGAGGATGGACCTCCTCAGCAAACAGCAAGAGAGCATGGCCTTGGAGATTGCCAACGAGATAAAGGGCAACAACATGGCAGCTGTGGACCACCTCCAGACCATCCACACATCTGTGCAGGAAGCTGGAGAATAAGAGAGACCTACAGTTGAAAGTCACAGCCATGCTGAAGGACAGCAAGAACGCCATGTGGTACATTGAGATCAAGAAGGGGCAGTTTGAGGACATGGGGAAATCCAACCAGGAGCAGGCAGAGGCCAGGGGCAGGCTCCACCAGGTGCAAGCAGCTCAGCAGCTCCTCGAGGAGGAGGCCTTGGGGAAGGCACATAGGAACCAGTTGCTGAGAGTCCGGAAGTCCTTGCACATGCAGAGGGAGCTGGGGCTCAGGCCCCAGAAGCTGGTGGAAGATGCCCAGAAGAACCACAAGGTTGCAGTGAAGTTCCTGAAGGCCACCTTGGGAGAGTAGATTCTCCCCTCAAATCTTCCTGCAGATGCCTTTGAGGAATCTGAGAATGGGCATCCCTTACTTTGGTTTTGAAATTCCCCAATTTCATTAAGTCATCACCTAATCATCAAAAAACAGCCGGTCTTGACGGGACGTGGTGGCGCACACTTGTAATCCCAGTACTTGGGAGGCTGAGACAGGAGGATTGCAGGTTCCTGGACAGCCTCAGCAAGTAATGAGACCCTCATCAACCTAGCAAGACCCTGTTTCAAATTTAAAAATAATCCAGGGCGTGGTGGCGCATGTTTGTAATCCCAGTACTTGGGAGGCTGAAACCGGAGGATCCGGGTTCGCGGCCGGCCTCAGCTACTCAGTGAGGCCCTCCGCAACTTTGTGAGACCCGGTTTCAAAATAAAGTAAAGTACAAAAAATAGGGCCGGGGGTTTAGCTTGGAGGTAGAATGCCCCTGGGTTCAATCCCCGGTACTGCAAAAAAAAAATTTTTTTTTTTAAATAAAATAGGGCTGGGGGTATAGCTTGGAGGTAGAATGCTCCCGCGGTTCAATCCCCAATGCCACAAAAAATATAGGTAAAAATAAAAAATAAAAATAAATAAAAGAATTACCTAAGAATGGGATGTAGCTCCACTATAGAACGCATGCACCAGGGGCTGGGCTCAATCCCTTGCATCCCAAAAAGGGGGGGGGATTACCCAAGAATGTAGGTCATTCTTTCCTACTGCCCATGATAACCCTAAAACTAAGGAGGCCTGATTGGCAAATTGATTCAAAGCAAGATGACAGTCTGATAAGTCTGACAGTCTGACAGTCCATCAGCATGGGCAGCCATGTCTTTCACTTTTATTTGGTGTCTGCGAACTGTAACCTCCCTGTTCCTCCATTCCTTCCCCTTTATATACATGTAGGAACTTTTAGAGCCTCCAGGAAATGTAAGGATTCGGGCTGAGTCGTGTCATTAGTACGCACTTATTGAGTAAATATTCGCAGGCATTATTTGGTTTGGGAAAATTAGAGGTAAAAAAAAAAAACTATTCCTGCCTTGAGGAAGCAGAATTTCGAGGAAAAGTGGCCCGCAATGGCAAAACATGCAATATAACAAGCAAGCGTTCTTTCATGAAAATGCACTAGATTCAATTCAGAACATCAAAGCAGTCTGACTAAGGAGCTATCTAGTTAAGATTCCCAAATCTATTGGCTTACCTTTTCAGGACAAAATGAATTACTCAGCACCCCCTGGGTGTTTCCACCACTGCCCCTTACGTTTTTCACTTCCCCCCAATTGCACCGGATGCTGCTCCTGCTTCCCTGGATCTTAACCGAGTTCTTCCGGGGAACCTATGTTGGACTAGAGGTTCAACGAATCGCTACAGAAGTGTGGGGTTTTTAAATGAGAGGATTAGGAATAGTATCCCTTGACAGGTGGACCTCGTCTTGGAGATCTCAGAAGTCTCATTGTTATCCATAGAAAAGGTCTATCAACAAGTACACAGGAGTTACTGTGCTGTGCCCACGCCCATTTGTTCTTTAAATACCAGACTGTCAGCTCATAGGAGCCATCACACACACACACACACACACACACACACACACACACACACACACACCTGCTTACTAAGAAATCGGAGGGAAGTGGAGGTCCATTCCATAAAACAAGAATAATCTCGGGGCCAAGAGATTCCCAGTCCCTGAGGAAGTCGTGTCTGCGCAGCGAGCACCCGCCCATTTTTGAACAGGGCGCGACTGCTATGGGCGTGGTATAACATGCGGACCTTCACTCCCTAGAGACTCGATTTCAGAGTAAATCTGGGGGGCGAATACACTACCCTCACCCCTGCGACCCCTAAAGCTGGGGAGACACTTGGGGGAGGGGACAGATGCGCCTGCCTCCGGGCGGCGCCGGTGCGCGGGGCTGCACACGCTGGTGCACTTTTTCTGGAATTCTTGAAATAGCAGGGCCTAAGGCGGGAAGGGACCTGGGTTGTGCTTGTACTACCTGGCGGCGCCGAGCCGGGGGCCGCCAGGGACCGAGCGATTGAGACGTCTGGAGACCGGGCCTCTCGGGGCTGAGGCCGGCAGGTCCTTTCCACCCCAGCGAGCAGCGACCTGGGACCCGGCCACGCTCCGCGCCGCCTCTCCTCCCCCGCAAGCCCGAGGCCGCCGCCGGCACCGGCTCGGCCCGCTCGGCTCGCCCGGTCCGCACCTGTCCCCCGCGCCGAGGCCAGGCTCGGCTCCCGGGTCGCCGCGGGAGCACGGTACCCTCAGCCGCGAGCGCTCGGGGTCGGGTCGCCGGCCGCCCGCGCCCAGGACCGCAGCCGGGCGTTTGCAGCCTGGGGTTTTCCACCAGCGCTGCGATCCGACCCAGGGTGGCTGTGGCTGCGGAGCCCGCAGCACAGGCCTCCAGGCCGACGCCTCTGGGGCTCTGAGGGCCTGGCCCCGAGGGGAGGCGCGAGTCCCTGCTGCTTTCTTCCTAAGGCCACCCGAGCCAAGCCTTTGGGTCTCAGATGTGAGGGACGGAGTCTGTCTAAAGTTCAGTCCAATAGATGGAGTCTGGAATCTGCTGTGCTCACGGAGGCAAAGAGGAGCGGATTGAAGCTATGTTGGCATCTGTGGAAACCACATTACGCTTTTTCAAGGGGGACATCCTCCTTGACAGAAAGAGCAAAGGAATCAAATAAAATGTTGAAAACGCAGGCAAGTGCTGGACCACCTGTTGGAATGATTCCAAGCGCACAAGGAACCATTGCCCCCCCTTTCTCCCCGGGAACTGGGAATCGCATTTAAGAGAATTAATTTTAGTCCTTAGTTCTTCCCAGAAGAAAAGATATCCAAATTTCTATAAACAGATTAAACGAGGAGATATCGTATTGTCTATTTGGATTTTTTCACTTTCTATATGAGGAAAAACACCAATGTAAATGAGAAAGTAATATTTTTTTCTTTTTGGGGGGTACTAGAGATTGATCCCAAAGGGGTTCTACCTCCAAGCCACACCCCCAACCCTATTTTATTTTTTTATTTTGAAATAGGGTCTTGCTAAGTTGTTAAGGCTGCCTCAAACTTGGGATCCTCTTGTCAGAGCCTCCCAAGTACTGGTGTCATGGGAGATGGGATGTAGAAAAGAAATTCAGCACATGTCAGTCAGAGATAAAGGCATAGGTTTAATTTAAGAAAGGTGGGGACACAGGCTAGGGAAGGTGTGGGCCATCTCAAGGGTATTTGGCAGAGAGCAGCTCAGAGGGGCTCGGAAAGTTGCTGCAGAGGAAGAGAGAGAGCGTGGGGCCCATCTTTACAATCTTTTTATATGCCCACTGGAGAAAGGGGGTGGCCAGGCCCATGGGCCGGAAGTGGGGGGCCATGGGATGGGGGTCTCCTCTTTGGAGTTCCAAGCTAGACAGTAGGTATTGAGATAGGACTCTCAGGTACCCCAGAGGCTTGGAGACTTGGAGACATGAAGTCTGGTGGCCAGTGAGGTGTAAGGTTTTTTGTTTGTTTGTTTGTTTGTTTGTTTTTGCGGTACTGGGGATTAAACCCAGGGCATTCTACCTACTAGCTACACCCCCAGCCCTATATTTTAATTATTTATTTATTTATTTATTTATTTATTTATTTATTTATATATTTATTTGTGGTACTGGGTATTGCACCCAGGGGCATTTTACCTCTGAGCTACACCACTAGCCCTATTTTTTATTCTTTTATTTTGAAACAGGGTCTTGCTAAATTGCGGAGAGCCTCACTAGGTAGCTGAGGCTGGCCTCAAACCCAGATCCTCCCGTCTCAGCCTCCCAAGTACTGGGATTACAAGCGTGTGCCGCCACGCCTGGCTTAATTCTTTATTTTGAAACAGGGTCTCAATAAGTTGCCGAGGGCCTCACTAAGTACCCGAGGCTGGCTGCAAACCTGTGATCCTCCTGTCTCAGCCTCCCAAGTACTGGGATTACAAATGTGCGCCACCACACTCGGCTGAGTAATAGCATTTAAAAAAAAATGTGCTGGGCGAGGTTGCGCATTGTAATCCCAGTACTTGGGAGGCAGAGACCGGAGGATCCCGGTTCGCGGCCAGCCTCAGCTACTTAGTGAGGCCCTCCGCAACTTCGTGAGACCTGGTTTCACAATAAAGTATAAAAAATAGGGCCGGGGGTGTAGCTCGGAGGTAAAACAGCCCTGGGTTCAATCCCTGGTACCACAAAAAAAAAAAAAAAAGTGTAGCTGGGTGTGATGGCACAGGCTGCCTGCCTCTAATCCCAGTACTTGAGAGGCTGAACCAGGAGGATCACACGTTTGAGGACAGGCTCAGCAACCTAGTGAGACCCTGTTTCAAAATAAAAATAAAGTAGGTCTGGGAGTATAGTTCAGAGATAGAATGCCTCTGGGTTTAATCCCCAGTATCTATCTACCTATCTCTCTCTCTCCTCTCTCTCTCTCTCTCTCTCTCTCTCTCTCTCTCTCACACACACACACACACACACACACACACACACACACACAAATGTTTTAGTAGATCCTCAATTATCCAAATTTCTAAATTAAGATAAGAAAAAATCTTAAAATAAAGCATCGGAAGCATAAATACATTACCCCATACCTAATCCTTGATTCGATTTACAGCATTTCTCCAAAGACGCAAAGAGAAATATAGTAAGTGCCTTTACTTTCCTATATATTTAGAATTTAATCACTATATCTCATTTACCTCATTAGAAATCTAGTGTTGGGGGTTGAGGGTATAGCTCAGTGTGGTCACATGTGCAAAGCCCTGGGTTGGATTCCCAGAACTGAAAACAAACAAGAGCCCCAGAAATCTAGTGTTCGTCAAAAAAATCAAAGAATATTACTTGTCTGACATTGGAATTTTTAAAATAGAACCATTGAGCCAGACATGGTGGCGCATGCTTGTAATCCCAGTACTTGTGTTGAACAATGAGTGAGGAACAGAAAATTCGAGACCGCCGACTCAGTTAAGGCAGGAAGCGTTTATTAGCTGCAGTGGCTATCATTCTCCGAAAAAGAAAAACTGCAGCCCCGCACTAAGTTACAATTGGTCTTATATAGTAAGCGAGCTAGTTACAGAAGCAAATTCTGTAGATTATTGTTTAAAATTAGCCAATCACAACAACTTATTCCTTATTTAGGAGCAAGGGAGTACACTTAGGGGAATGGACTGAGCTTGTGGGTGGGAATCAGGTTCACCTGCTTTGTCAGCTAAAGGTCAGGAGGTCATTAGCATAGCTATGTGGCCAAAGGGCAGGAGGTCTAATGTTAGGGTAGGAAGTGAGGCTAAGAAAAATTACTTTTAGGGCATGTTAGCTGGGTGTGGTGGCGCACGCTTGTAATCCCAGTACTTGGGAAGCTGAGACAGGAGGATGGCAGGTTTGCGGCCAGCCTCAGCTACATAGTGAGGCCCTCCGCAACTTAGTGAGACCCTGTTTCAAAATAAAGAATAAAATAGGGCTGGGGGTGTAGCTCAGAGGTAGAATGCCCCTGGGTTCCATCCCCAGTACCCCCCCCCAAAAAAAAAGAAAGAAAAGAAAAATTACTTTTAGGGCATGTTATCACACTTGAGAGGCTGAGACAGGAGGATCACAGGTTTGCGGCAGCCTCAGCAACTTTGTGAGGCCCTCTGCAACTTAGACAGTTTCAAAATAAAGAAAAAAATAAGGCTGGGGATGTAGTTCAGAGGTAGAATGCCCCTGGGTTCAATCCCCAGTACCACAAAAAATAAAATTGTCACGGGAAAACACGATAATTCTGTGGAGAGTTCTGAGGAGTTCCCAGGTTTGGGGAAGGGAAATTCATCTCAAGACCTTGGGGTCCTTGGCTTCCATGGTGGAAAAGAATTTCAGCATGCGCCAGACAGAGACAAGTGGGGATACATGTTCAAGTGAAAACGTGGGCCACCCCGAGAGTGTGAGAGGCCCTTGGGGTCTTTACAATCCTTATTTTTTATTTTTTATTTTTTTGAGGTACCAGGGACTGAACCCAGGAGCATTCTACCTCCGGGCTACACCCCCAGCCCTATTTTTTATTGTTTATTTTGAAACAGGGTCTCACTAAGTTGCAGAGGGCCTCACTAAGTAGCTGAGGCTGGCCGCGAACCCGGATCCTCAGGTCTCCGCCTCCCAAGTACTGGGATTACAAGCATGCATGGGATTACAAGGTTTACAATCCTTCTTTTATAGGGAACCCAGAGAGGGAGTGGCTAGGGACGCATGGCAGGGATGGGGTGACATGGAGTGGCCAGTCTCCTTTCTTTGAATCCTAAGGTTCTTGCCATTTCATTAGTGGGTGATGGGTGATGCCTGGGCTTGACAAGTGGTGAAACTTCCTTTGGGATTTTTGTTTGCCAAGCATCCCAGAAAGTTCAGGTATGGAGATAGGCCATTATGATTAAAAAGTGTAGGCCTATTGAGCCTACACTTATAATATAAAAAATATAAAATATAAAAAACCTTTGCCTAAGGAAAAGGACAGGCCAGACAGGCCATTGTGATTAAAGGTGTAGCCTATTAAGAGCTTTTGCCTAAGAAAAAGCAGACCCTGTAAGGTGAAGTTAAGGATTATGAAGTTTCTAGATTTTAAAACTATATTTTCCCTTTCCTTCCCATTTCATCTCCTTTCTACCCAATATTCTATTTCTCCTATCCTATCTCAATAGGACCATTGAGGTGTGATGACCTTGGAGATGCACAGGTCTTTCTTCTCATTTTAAGATGCCAACTTTAAGGAATTTTGCTGATTTTCATGTCTTTCTTTCCTTCCTTCCTTCTTTCCTTCCTTCCTTCCTTCCTTCCTCCTTCCTCTTTCCTCCAGTACTAGGGATTGAACCCAGGGACATTCTTTTTTTTTTTTTTTTGCGGTACCAGCGATTGAACGCAGGGGCGTTTTACCTCCGAGCTACACCCCCGGCCCTATTTTTGTATACTTTATTTTGAAACTGGGTCTCACGAAGTTGCGGATGGCCTCACTAAGTAGCTGAGGCTGGCCGCGAACCCGGATCCTCCAGTCTCCGCCTCCCAAGTACTGGGATTACAAGCGTGCGCCACCATGCCTGGCTGAACCCAGGGACATTCTACTTTTGAGCTATACCCCCAAAACTTTTTTTTGTGTGTGTGGTACTGGGGATTGAACCCAGAGGCATTCTATCTCTGAGCTATACCCCCAGCTCTATTATTTTTTTTTAACAGGTTCTCCCTAAATTGCAGAAAGCCTCACTAAGTTG
>PVJS01064473.1:0-10220 GCA_004027185.1 Glis glis | reverse complement strand
CGCCACCACGCCTGGCCCCAGCCCTATTTTTTATACTTAATTTTTTTTTTTTTTTTTTTTGCGGTACCAGGGATTGTACCCAGGGGCGTTCTACCTCCGAGATACACCCCCGGCCCTATTTTTTATCCTTTATTTTGAAACCGGGTCTCACGAAGTTGCAGAGGACCTCACTAAGCAGCTGAGGCTGGCTGCGAACCTGGATCCTCCGGTCTCCGCCTCCCAAGTGCTGGGATTACAAGCATGCGCCACCACGCCCAGCTTATACTTAATTTTGAAACCGGTCTCGTGAAGTTGCGGAGGGCCTCACTAAGAGCTGAGGCTGTCTGCGAACCCGGATCCTCCGGTCTCCGCCTCCCAAGTACTGGGATTACAAGCGTGTGCCACCATGCCCGGCTAAGAGGGTATTCTTAAAGTCTGGGCATAGGGGTTTCTTTAGAGAAGATAGTTTATATTTATTTGGTACTGTGGATAGAACCTATGGGCATTCTACCTTTGAGGTACACCCCCAGCCCTTTTTATTATGAAACAAGATATCACTAAGTTGCTGATGCTGGCCTTGAACCTGCGATCCTCATGTGTCAGCCTCCCAAGTACTGAGATTACATGCCCGCACCACCACGCCTGGCTAAAATCTTCATCATGCAGAGCAAACAGCCCCATTCACAGATCCTTCAAGGCTGGAAACACTCCTATGTTAATGGATTTTAAAATCCCTTCTACTCTCAGGTACCTCCCAGGACAAGAACTGGAAAGCTGGACAAGAGGAATACGTTGGTTCTTATATTTATCTGTGCATTCTGTAAGATCATTGTGGGATCAGGTAAAATTCATTCAAGCGACTGAATTTGAGCCAGGAAGGGACCCTCCCTGATAATACACAAAGAGGGTTTGTGATAATACACAAACCAGAGGCCTGAAGGTCAGTTTTGTTTCTACCTGCTTCTTACAAATTGTGAACAGTCAGAGTCCAGGACAGTAGTATCTGTTGGACCACAGAAGTTTGCTCCTTTGCCAGGAAATTTTTTTGTGAAGGATTTGGGTGTCCCGGGACAAAGCGCTACAGAGCGGAGACAAAGGCCCCGCTGTGTGGCCCGTCCAGTGGGCCTGAGCCGATTCCTGGAGACATTCTTGTTGGGTTACTGTACACCCACAAATAGCTACTTAAAAAAAGAACAAAACTTGACAATTAGAGGGCTATTTCGAACAGGCATTTAAAAACTAACAGATACACACAGATGTGCCTGTTACTTCTTGCAATAGACTCCAACTTGTTCTCCCTGCCTCCAGGCTCTCCCACGCCAATCCAATGTGCACATTGTGGCAGGATTAATCTCCTTAAAGCACAGATGTGACCTCGTCACTTCCATACTCAAGCACTTTCAGTGGCTCCCCATTGCCTTGAAGATAGCCAAGCTTTGAAGAGCCTTCATACCGGAACCTCTTTTCTCTTCCCAGTCCGCCTCCCACTACCTCCTTTGCACTTCTGCTGAGCTGAAGCGTCCTCTCCTGCGTAGCTCTCTTCTCAATCTCGATTCCCTCCCTCCCACTCTTCTCTTGATCCATCACTCTTTTTTTTCCCCTCATGTGTCAGTACTTTTAATGTGCGCACATGAAATTATAGGAAAAGACAGTTATAACGAGATGCAGCCCTCTGATTCATGAACAACACACTGTATCACAGCAAACCGAGATTATGTTCTGCCATCAAGTGCGGTTCACCCATTAGTTCACTTTGTGATGGATCATTAAGAATATCTTCAGCCGGGCGTGGTGGCGCACGCTTGTAATCCCAGTACTTTGGGAGGCAGAGACCGGAGGATACGAGTTCGTGGCCAGCCTCAGCTCTCTCTCTCTCTCTCTTTCTCTCTCTCTCTCTCTCTTTACCTAGTGAGGCCCTCCGCAACTTCGTGAGATCCAGTCTCAAAATAAAGTATAAAAAAATAGGGCCGGGGGTGTAGCGCGGAGGTAGAACGCCCCTGCGTTCAATCCCCGGTACCCAAAAAAAAAAAAAAAGGAATATCTTCAAAACCAATGGTCTCATCATTACCCCTCCAAACATCTAGTGAAAGGTTTGAGCTTGAGAGAAATGGAAGACGCCGAACCTGCTGCACTGCCTTGAATTCCATCTGTAATTTTAAAGGAGCAAATAGACCCTGAATGTTTCTCAGTGTAGAAAATTTCATTTTAGAGCCGGGCGTGGTGGCGCACGCTTGTAATCCCAGTACTTGGGAGGCTGAGACCGGAGGATCCGGGTTCGCAGCCAGCCTCAGCTACTTAGTGATGCCCTCTGCAATTTAGTGAGACCCTGTTTCAAAATAAAGAATAAAAAATAGGGCTGGGGGTGTAGTTAGGAGGTAGAATGCCCCTGGGTTCAATCCCTAGTACCGAAAAAAAAAAAGAAAATTTCATTTTATCTTGGTTGAGCTGGAAATTTTTTTCTGATAATTCAAGAGAATGACTGGGCAAAAGTTCATTTTTCACAGAAGAGAAACCTTTCCGAAGAAGATCATGACTTTCAAAAGGCCCACTTGCTGAAAGTTCCGAAACTGGAATACTGTCTTTTAGCTGAGATCCAAGTCCTCTGGCATTCATCTTGAGCCCGCTCTGTGGACAGCCTCGCAGCCCCGTTGCCCGCGGTCCGCCCTGCGCTCACTTCCATTTCCCGATCGGTCACTCTTAGTTAGGTGTTCTTGCTTCTGGGAAGTCTTTCCTGACATCCCTTCCCGACCCATGGACCTCCAGGCTGAGCCAGATGCCTCCACAAGAGGTTTACGGAACACCGCAAGCTTCCTCTTATCACAAGAGGATTTGGTCTATGTTGTAGTTGTTTAATGGTCTGTCTTCCTCCCTAGATCTTGTTAGTTAGTTTATTTATTTATTTATTTATTTTTGGTGGTACTGAGGATTGAATCCAGGGGCATTCTACATCTGAGCTACATCCCCAGACCTATTTTATCTTTTATTTTTTATTTTATTTACTTATTTTTTTTACAGTACTGGGGATTGAACCCAGGGGCATTCTACCTCTGAGCTACACTCTCGGCCCTATTTTTTATACTTTATTTTTGAAACAGGGTCTCACGAAGTTGCGGAGGGCCTCACTAAGTAGCTGAGGCTGGCTGCGAACCCGGATCCTCCGGTCTCTGCCTCCCAAGTACTGGGATTACAAGCGTGTGCCACCACGCCCGGCTTTATCTTTTATTTTGAAACAGGGTCTCACTAAGTTGGGGAAGGTCTCACTAAGTTGCTGAAGCTGGCTGCGAACCTGCGATGCTCCTGTCTCAGCCTCCCAAGTACTGGAATTACAAGCATGTGCCACCACACCTGGCTTAAATATACTTTTATTGGTGCATTATAGTCTCACATCATAATGTAAGTCATAGTGATAGTGCCATACATGCACACAGCACTTGGCGGGCTTTCCCTAGCTCCCTCCCTCTTCCACCCCCCTTCCCTATACAGGGTATTGAGACTGATATTAGTATTCTCACATATGTACATAATGTTCATGGAAGTAATTGCTTCATTGATCCTCCCTCTTCCTCCTCCCCTCCCCTCCCCTAGACCACCTTCCTGGCTCCACTGAAGTTTCTCCATTATCTGAAGCCCCTCTGGTATCCCGATTACTCCCTAGCTTCCGCATATTAGAGAAAACATATGACCCTTCACTTTCTGTGACTGGCTAATCTCACTTAACATAATGTTCTCCAGGTCCATCCATTTTCCTGCAAATGACATAATTTTCTTCTTCTTTATTGCTGAGTAGAATTCCATTGTGTGCCGGGCGTGGTGTCTCATGCTTGTAATCCCAGTACTTGGGAGGCAGAGACAGGAAGATTGCAGGTTCAAGGTGGAGACAGGAAGATTGCAGCTTTAGCAATTTAGCAAGACCCTATTTCAAAATAAAGGAATTAGGCTGGGCGTGGTGGCGCACGCTTGTAATCCCAGTACTTGGGAGGCAGAGACCGGAGGATCCGGGTTCACGGCCAGCCTCAGCTACTTAGTGAGGCCCTCCGCAACTTCATGAGACCTGGTTTCAAAATAAAGTATAAAAAATAGGGCCAGGGGTGTAGCTTGGAGGTGGAATGCCTCTGGGTTCAATCCCCGGTACCGCAAAAAAAAAAGGAATTTATCTTTTGGTTTTTTTTGATACTGGGGACCAAACACAGAATAATCTACCTCTAAGACGTACCCCCAGCCCTTTTTATTTTTTGTTTTGAAACAGAGTCTCACTGAGTTGCTGAGGCTGGACTCGAACCTGGGATCCTCCTGTCTCAGCCTCCCAAGTACTGGGATTATTACAAGTGTGCACCACTATGCCTGGCTTCAGGCTCTTTTTATTTATTTATTTATTTATTTATTTTTGTTTGGTTAGGTTTTTTTTTTTGTAGTACTGGGGATTGAACCCAGGGGCATTCTACCTCTGGGCTACACTCCCAGTGCTATTTTTTATTCTTTATTTTGAAACAGGGTCTAAGTTGCAGAGGGCCTCACTAAGTAGCTGAGGCTGGCCGCAAACCCAGATCCTCCGTCTCAGCCTCCCAAGCATGGGGATTACAAGTGTGCACCACCACGCCTGGTTTCAGGCTCTTTTTAAATACTCCTTTAACAGTTACAAAGTCTCTGGGGTGCCTGCAATTGAAGGCCACTCTATTTTCTCTGTGATTCCACAGCCCTTGTGGAATCTTTTGACAACTTAGCCTCACCTAGAACCACGTGTATGGAAAGAGCATACAAATACCTGAATGGAACCGTGGAGACCTGGGTTCCAGTGCCAGCCACTTCCCAGGTGGGTGACCATGAACAAGACCCCACAGCCATGCAGTTATTAGCTATATACGGCAGGAAGTGAGTTCACTGGTGTGTGTGTGTGTGTGTGTGTGTGTGTGTGTGTGTGTCACTGGGGATTGAACTCAGGGCCATTCTAACTCCGAGCTACACCCCCAGCCCTATTTTTTATTCTTTATTTTGAAACAGGGTCTCACTAAGTTGCAGAGGGCCTCACTAAGTAGCTGAGGCTGGTTGCGAACCCAGATCCTCCGGTCTCAGCCTCCCAAGTACTGGGATTACAAGCAACCACACCTGGCAGGTTTTGACTCTTAAAGTAGAGGATTCCCCAAACCTGACAGTGGTCACCAAAAGAATGACAAATTCCTTCTGTATCACCCAAGCACAAGTTACTTCCCTAGCCTACTTCCTCATCCATAAAACAGAGATAACCATGGCTCCATGGGTAGAAGTTATAAAGGGTCAAGGGAGCTGTGGGGTATAAAGGGCCATATATCATATACTTGGCACAATAGGAACTTAGTGTATGGCAAATAACATTATTGAAGCCAGGCAAGGTGGCTCATGCTTGTAATCCCAGTACTTGGGAGCTGAGGCAGGAGGATAGCAGGTTCGAGACTAGCCTCAGCATCTTAGCAAGACCCTGTTTCAACATAAAAAATGCAATTGCACTGGGGGTATAGCTCAGAGGTAGAATGCCCCTAGGTTCAATCCCCAGTAACACACACACACACACACACACACATACACACACACACACACACAATCATTATTGGTGATTTGGGATTTGGTCTAATGCCTCCTACAATCCCAGAGCCTGGGCCTCTCAGCACCTCTGGTGTTTAACTACAGGGTGTGAAGTGGGATTCTGTTTGTCATATTTGAGCAAGTTGACAAGTTTCCTGATTCACCGGAAGGTTGGTTTCTGGGGCCCCCTTTCCCCTCAGTCTCAGAAAGCATAATGCAGTGTTCCCATGGAACCACATTTACATCATCAAGGAAAGGCAGTTTTTGGAAAAGGTATTTGTTAGCACTAAACTTCATTGAAAACAACTCAACACATGTTTGATTTAAACCTCTCTTTATTTTTAAACTTTATTTTCTTTAAGCACTTAGTATTTTTTCTAGATTCAGTGGCCAAAGGAGGGAGCCGCTGCTCAGTTAAGAAAGGCACCTTGTCAGAAATAAAATACAGAATGTGTTGCAGGATCCCTGCCAAGCGGGACCAGCTCTGGCTCCTGCAGAGCAGGGCCTCTGTCCTCACATATTTAGGAGTACCTCACCTTGCACAGAGGAGCCCTTCCAGGATGCTTACCGAATTATCTCCATTAGTTAAAAACAAGCCACTAAAATCATTTTATTTGTCTCCCCCTTGGCACGCTGTCTGTTTCTCTTTCCTCCATTTTTAAGTCTTCATTTAGCAGGAGAACATAGGGCTGGGGTGTAGCTTGGTGGTAGAGTGCTTGCCTTAGCATGTGCAAGGCCCTGGGTTCAATCCCCAGCATTGAAAAAAATAAAATGCCCAATAAAAATATATACCGAAGGATAGCGCCAGGAAAATTGTAGGTAGGCCAGCATAGTTTTAGGGCTGGAACTTTTTTTTTTTTTTAAGCAGAAAATGTTTAGGAGAGCATATCTGTTGGGGTCTTGAGCCCTCAAAGAAATGACTTTGCCCGGGTTGGATGTCCTACCTCTTGTCCTTGGGCCTAAGCAGTAGGGCACATGGAGCAGGAGCTCAGATGGACTGAGAAAGGGCTCCTTCGGCTACGATCGTGGAAGCCTAAAGATGCCACCAAAGTGGCTTTGCTCCTGCTTTCAGCTCGGAAGCTGACTCCTCCCCACAGTCACAGGGACAAGACTGCTCTTTCTCTTGTTCAGCTCACACAGGGATCAGCGCCCCTTGGGGGCCAACACGGCAGGGAAAAGTGTCATCACAGAAAGATGGGATCTCTGGTTTTGAGTCCTGTCTTTACAATTTACCAGCTATGTGACCTTGGGCCAGTCCTTTCGAACTGGAAATTCTCATCTTCAAATGGACCATCTAACCCCTCCCAGGGTTAGTGGGAAAACTAAATCCTATGGGCTAATTTACATGAAAGCACCCTGCCAGGTGCCTGGTACTTGGGAGATATTTATGTATTTATTTTTGTGATACTGGGGCTCGAAACCAGGGGTACTCTACCACTGAGCAATATCCCCGGCCTCTTTTATTTTTTATTTTGAGACAGGGTCTTGCTAAATTATGGTGCACTGGCCTCAAACTTGCTATCCTCCGTCTCAGTCTCCCAACCACTGGGATTATAGGCGTGCGCTGCTTGGCAGATATTTAAACACAGAAGAAATAAAAGATGGCAGTGGAGGAAGAATTTTCCAGAATTTCTCCAGAGTTATTCAAAAGAGTATTTTTCTAGTGGGCTGAATGAGCTGTGTGGCCTGGGTCAGTCCTTTTTTTTTTTTTTTTTTGTGGTACCGGGGATGGAACCCAGGGGCATTCTACCTCCGAGCTCCACCCCCAGCCCTATTTTTTATCCTTTATTTTGAAACCGGGTCTTACGAAGTTGCAGAGAGCCTCACTAAGTAGCTGAGGCTGGCCGCGAACCCGGATCCTCCGGTCTCAGCCTCCCAAGTACTGGGATTACAAGCGTGTGCCACCACGCCCGGCTGGGTCAGTCCTCTTACACCTCTCTGGCTCTCATTTCCCCTCAAAAGGGATTTGTGACTCCCAAAGGCAGAGACTCTTAGAATTTGAAATGCCACGGTGTGTCACTTCCTGTGACACAATAAAGATTTATTACCTTGTTTTCAAGATGCCATCAACTGTACAATGCACAACTGAGTAAAGAACAGCTTTCTGAGACAGAATGAATAAAAGAAATATAACTCTCTTAATGGACCCATCGATTGTAAGACATACTCTATTTTCGGAATCATTAGAATGTCACCAAATATATGTCTTGCAATTAAATAAGTACCATTAATAATTATGCTGCCTGTCATTTATCCAGCATCTCCTAGGTGCCAGGCACCATCTTCGAGCTGTTAACTGAATTCTGGGCTTGTGAATGTGGTGCTCTGAATGTCTCGAGTCTCTGACCAGGAAGGATGGAGGTAACATAGATAGAGTTGCAACCTAATCCATTTCCAGAGTAAGGGGTTAACAGGACAGCCAGCGCTGCTTAGAATCCAAATAAAGAGGAGCCAAGAAATGAGAGGGAGTCAGGGTCAGTCCACCTGGAGGGGCAGGCAGAGCCCTGACCAGCGCCCAGGATTGTTCCAGGCCCGTGCACAATGCAAGAAGCTTTTATGTCTCCTATTCCCAAGGTCACCTTATTCCTTCTATGGACTCTTTACTAATGAAGCAGAACCCTTTTGAGAAGAATTCCATTTTTCTTGTAACCTTAAAGGGGGAAATGTGCCAACCAATCGTCAGGAGCTAGCTAGCGGTCGTCTAGTGCTGGGAACAGGTTATAAATTAACAAGTTGTTTTTCTGGCTAGTTAGTCCAAGTTAGTTCCCCTGTGCCTGATTATAGGATTGAATATTTTGCTCTGTCACACCGTGGGTGGAGCATTTAATCTGAGATGATCCCAGTGGCAGACCCTGAGGTGACACTCTCAGAAGCATTCCTCGACCCCTCCTTCCTGACCTGAAGACTCAGGTCTGTCTGTCTGTCTGTCTGTTTAGCTATAGCAACTGTGGGGAGGGAGCCAGACCCAGGTCAGTGGATTCTCAGCACAGCCCACCTCATCAGGTGACAGCTTTTTGGTAGGGTGGCAGCAGGGACATGGACCGGGGGCGGTGGGCCCGGGCCGAGCGAGGTTAAGGACTGGCCGAAGCTGCAGGGATTGTGTGAAGGATGCCCCGTCCACCTGACTGTGAGGAACTCTTCCTAAAGCTGCCAGAGAAGTGTGCTTCCTTCTGGGTCTTCACTCTGGAGAAAGCTCTTCAGACAGAGGCGGAGACAGCGTCAGGGCGGGGTCACCGTGTCTCTGCATGGACATCGGGGCTGAAGGTCACAGTTGCCGGCTGTTGGCTGCTGTTGCTGTTGGGGTCCAGGGCAGCAGGGGCAGTGGGCTTGGGGCCCTTGGGCTCCAGCTCCCGCCTTGTCCTCATTTTCCTGAAATGAGACATCAAACAGGGTTGAGTCTTCTTTTTTTTTTGTGTGTGTGGTACTGGGGATTGAACCCAGAGGCTTTCTACCTCCGAGCTACACCCCCAGACCGATTTTACTTATTTGGAAACAGGGTCTCACTAGGTTGCTGAGAGCCTCACTAAATTGCTGAGACTGTCCTCAAACCTGTGATCCTCCCGTCTCAGCCTCCCAAGTACTAGGATTACGAGCGTGTGCCACCATGCCCGGCTCTGGAGTTGAGTCCTCTCCCTCATGTGCTGTGGGGAATGAAAGGGCTCTGTGACCGCAGTTCTGGCCAAGAGATTGATGCTGATCATCATGAAATCACACTGTTTAATTGACAACCACAGAGTTTTACAACCAGAGAGGACCTCAGACATAGGCTAGTCTGACCCTTCAGTTTCTTTGTTTAACTTGGATTAGGTATTTAATCTTATTTGTTCCTATTAATGAATGAGTCAAGTATCAGAGGAGTGGCTACATTCAAAATGCAGATATTAGCCAGGCGTGGTGGCGCACGTTTGTAATCCCAGTACTTTGGGAGGCGGAGACCGGAGGATCCGGGTTCGCGGCCAGCCTCAGCTCGCTCTCTCTCTCCCTGTCTCTCTCTCTCTCTCTCCTTAGCGAGGCCCTCCGCAACTTCATGAGACCCGGTTTCAAAATAAAGTATAAAAAAAAAAAATAGGGCCGGGGGCGTAGCGCGGAGTAGAACGCCCCTGCGTTCAATCCCCGGTACCGTAAAAAAAAAAAAAAAAACCAAAAAACAAAATGCAGATATTAGCCGGGCATGGTGGTTGCACACCTGTAATCCCAGTACTTGGGAGGGTGAGACAGGAGGATCACAGGTCCAAGGCCAGTCTCAGCAACTTAGTGAGCCACTCTGCAATTTAATGAGACCTTGTTTTGAAATAAAGAAATAAAAGAGAGCTGGGAAGCCAGGTGTGGTGGCGCACACTTGTAATCCCAGTACTTGGGAGGCTGAGACAGGAGGATTGCAGGTTCACAGCCAGCTTCGGCTACTTAGTGAGGCCCTCTGCAACTTAGTGAGACCTTGTTTCAGAATGAAGAATAAAAAAAAAAAAAGGGCTGGGGGTGTAACTTGGAGGTAGAAAGTCCCTGGGTTCAATCCCCAGTACTGCCAAAAAAAAAAAAAAAAAAAAAAACCCAGAGCCAGGCGTGGTGGTGCGTGCATGTAATCCCAGTACTTTGGAGGCTGAGACAGGATTGCAGGTTCGTGGCCAGCCTTAGCAACTTAGTGAGGCCGTCTGCAACTTAGTGAGACCCTGTTTCAAAATAAAAGA
>PVJS01064472.1:0-10219 GCA_004027185.1 Glis glis | reverse complement strand
CCCCCGGCCCTATTTTTTTATGCTTTATTTTTGAAACCGGGTCTCATGAAGTTGCGGAGGGCCTCACTAGGTAGAGAGAGAGAGAGAGAGAGAGAGAGAGAGATCGTGCGCACGCGTGCATGCGTGCTGAGGTTGGCCGCGAACCCGGATCCTCCGGTCTCCGCCTCCCAAAGTACTGGGATTACAAGCGTGTGCCACCACGCCCGGCCTGGAATTCATTTTTTATGTCTTCTTTGTAATTTATTTCTTTGAGCATTTTCTCTAGTGATGGCTTGGATGACAAAAATTCTTTCACTTTTGTTTGTCATGGAAGATTTTTGTTTCTCTGTAAGTGTGAAAGATACCTTTGCTGGGTAGAGTAGTCTTGACTGGAAGTTGTTTTCCCTCAGGGTTTGGAATATGTCCCTCCAGGTCCTCCGAGCTTTCATGACGTGGTTTGAGAAGTCTGGAGTGATTCTTATTGTTTTGTCTCTGAATGTCACTTTGTATTTTACTCTCGTTGCATTTAAGATTCTCTCCTTATCCTCTACATTAGTCAACTTGGTTATTATGTGGTGTAGTAAACCTTTTCTCTGATCTTTTCTAATAGGGGTTCTATATGTTTCCTATACCTGTGTATCAACCTCACTTTCTATGTTTGGGAAATTCTCTGATATTATTTCTCTGGAGAGATTTTTTATTTTTTTGTTGTTGGCTTCTAGACTCTCATCTATGCCTATTATTCTTAGATTTGTTCTTTTAAAGTTATCCCAAATCTCTTTTGTCTGGGTCATTCTGTTGATTTGATTTTTCTAAATTATATACTATGTATTCATTTTTGGAGTGGTCATCTTCTAAGAGTGAGACTGTTTGCCCGGTGGTCTAGTCTGCCATTGGTGGTAAGTATTGGTGTTTTCATTTCACTTATTGAATCTTTCATTTCTTTCAGAGCTTCTTTTTGATTCCTCTTCAGAGTATCAGTTTCTTTGTTGATATGATCTTTCATTCTTTCAGGCTCTTCCTGAGAGAGTTGGTAAGTTCTGTTGTTGTAGGATTGCGGGGGCTCATTGTTTCCTTGTTGTTTTTCTTTCTCATGTTTTCAGATTTCATAAGTTTCTTAAGTTTTCATCTTTGTTTCTTTTGCTGGCTCTATCTTTCTCACTCTGTGGATTTCCTTTGTCTAATTGTTCTCTCTTTATGATATCCTATTCTGAAGGTTAATATTTACCTCAAGGTATGTCTTAAAAGTAAATAGTCTCAGACATTTGGGTATTTTCACCTTTCTGTTGAGTATTTATCACCCTACAATGCCATCTTTGCAGTCTGTGACCCATTTCACCCCTCTGTTATTCTGCCTGTAGACCCAGTGCTGGGTTGTAGTTACTCCAGGATTCTATCTGCCTGCTGTGATGGTGGCATTGATGGGTCACAGGTGTTAAAGACCAGGGGCCTGCCTGTCACTTCCCTAATAGGGAGTAGTCTCTGAAGTGTGTACCAGTGCAGTTTGTGTCCTGTGCATTTCTAAACTTCTATGTGTGGGGTGCTGTGCAGCTCTGTCTGTTGGCTGGGATTGGCTTGTTCTAAGTGTCCAAAAGTCCATCTTGTTGGTTCACCTATTTGATCCAGCCTCCTCTAGGAGTTTAGAGGGGTCAGCTGCTATATACAAGGGCAAACAGTGATGTAAACAATGGTGAAGAGTGAGTGAGGAAGAAGTGGATAGAGAGGGATACAAGAATAGGGCAAAGTAGAAAATAGAATCAAGTAGAATAAGAGTTTAAGTAAGTTTAGGAAAAAATAATAAAAAAAGATACTGAAAATAATGGAAAATTCTAGTAAATAATATATAATATATAAATATAGTGATAGGAAATGGAAAAAATACAAGGCACAAGCAAACAGGTGCACTGGGAATCAAACAAACAAACAAAACAAAACACAGTCTCGCACATACACACAAGAGGAAAGGAGAAAAACAGAGAAAGAAAAAGAAAAAGGGGGGAAACTTAAGAATTGTTTTTCAGAGAGTACCTAAAATTTCTTTGTTGTTGAAGAGCTGAATCACGTTGTGACTTTGGATAGTCCCTTGCCAGGTTTTTCTTTTACCTTGGATTGAGGCTTGCTTAGAAGAGAGGTGAATGCTGCTCCAAAGTTCTGATTCAAGCCTGTTCCCATATCTGCTGGGTTTCCTACTTTGTTAATGAAGTACAGTGGGGTGTAGGAGCAGGGAGGGGCTTGCCCTGACTGCTGGCTGCTGGGAAGAGGCTCTTCTAGGCTGGGGTCTCGGGGTGTGGCCCAGTAGCAGGGTGCTCACCCAGTATTCACAAGGGTCCTAGGCTCAACCACCAGCACTGAAAAAAGTGAGAGAAGAAAAAGAAAAGAAAGGAGGGAGGAAAAGGAAAAACACAAAAGGGAAAAGAAAAAAATTACAAACAAACACACAGCAGCAGCAAAAAAAAAAAAAAGAAATACAGAACAAATAAAAAGAAACAAGGTAGATTATTGGCCCCTGCACTTAGTAAGTGCATTATCTGGAGACAAGAAGGCACCACCTGCCTAAGAAATAAGTTACTAGCCCTATTGCCTTGATAATGCTGGAAAGAGCATACCAATGAGAAAACTGTATTTAAAGGCTGGTTTCGGTGGGGGGGGCATGTATGCTGCTTTTCTTCTCTTCCCTTTATATTTCCTACTGACTTTGTAATAAAAATTTGTATAAGCTTCAACCAAGCTGCCTATTAGTTTTAATTTCCCAATTCAACAAATTATATTTGAATTGAGGAAAAGAGCCCACAGCACCGCTTCCACCATAACAGCATGTTAAAACAAGTTGTTTATGAATTCCTAAAAATTATTTTATGTCCCATGCTCTATACAGTTTGTGACTTCAAAGCCCAGTGTTTTCCTCAGAATTTCTTGTGTGGCATGCAGCTAAGGTCTGAGTGTTTTCCCACCCTCTCTTTTTATGGTCTCTTTTCAGTTACCCATGGTGCAGGACCTGAATTCACCTCCCTCTGGATCACACACTTACCTCTGCCGCTGGGTATGTGGTGTGTCTGTCAGGGGAAAACACAACAATTCCATGGGGAATCCTGAGAAGTTCCAGGTTTGGGGATGGAAACTCTCCTCAGTACCCTCGGGGTCCTTGGCTTCCTTTGTGGAAAGAATTTCAGCATGCACTGGTCAGAGACCAAAAAAAGAGGTTTATTAAGGGAAAGTGGGGATACACATTCAAGGGAGAATGCAGGCCACCTTGAGAGCTTGAGAGGCCCTTGGGGTCTTTGTAATCCTTTTTCTTATAGGGGATTTAGAGAGGGGGTGGCTAGGGGCACATGGCAGGGATGGGGTAACATGGGATGGAGGTCTCCTTTCTTTGAATTTTCAGGTTCTCACCATTTCATTAGTGGGTGCCAATTAAATGACAAAAAAGTGAGAATTCCTTTGGGATAAGAATCTCAAGGAGTTGGGCTGCCCAGCCAGGGTTGATGAGGCTTGACATAAAGATGGGGTGTAGGGGCTTGACAAACATGAGATCTCAGGAATTTCAGGTGTGAAGCTAGGCCATCATAATTGAAAAATTTAAGCCAGGCCTATTGAGAATCCAAGTAATGGACAGGCCAGATGGGCCATTAGTTTTAAAAGTGTATAGGCAAGGCCTATTAAAAACCTTTGTCTAAGAAAAGGACAGTCCAGGTCTGCTATTATAATTAAAAGTGTGGCCCATTAATGACTTTTGTCTAAGAAAGAGCAGGCTCTGTAAGGTAATGCTAAGGATTATGAAGTTTCTAGATTTTAAAACTATACTTTTCCTTTCCTTCTCAATTTATCTCCTTTGTACCTAAATATTTTATTTCTTCTATCCTCCCTCAGGTCTAGGGAGATAGGGAGGAATAGGGTGGTGGGTTTGTTGGCCTTTTTCTCTCCAGTGCTGCCACAGGACTGTGTGATTTTGTGTCTGATGCCCTCGCTGTCTGTGGAGTAAGTCTCAGGTTGTTGGATATGAGGTTTTGGGGTATTTAAAAGTTCCTGCTGGTTAGGGGTGCAGGCTATTGTTTTCACATCTCCACTTGCTCAGGAATTTGTCACTTGTTTTTCCTTTTTCCTTGGAATTTAAAAGTGTCCTTGTAGATATTTGCGAGTTTCTCTGTCTTTAGTTCCCACAGTCCATGAAGGTAGTCTGGGATGCGGGATGCTGCTCAACTCAGAGCTCCCTGTGATGAGTTAGAGACAAGCTTGCCTTCGGGTCTTACTCCCTCTCCATCTTCTTCCCTCCTTGTTATTTTATTTTTTGTCCTGGTATTGATCCCCAATAAAAGACAGTCAAAGCCTGAGTGCTGCACTTGGTGCTGCACACACTCGAGCAGGAAAAGACATGCAGCCTGGCATGATGCACTTCAGAAATCCTCCCTCCCTCTCCTTTGCCCTGATGTTAACCCATAGTAAGAATGGAAGACAATTAGAGCCTTAAAAATATAGAAATAATTAGAATCACTGAAATCGCACGTAGCTCTGCCAGGCACATCTTAAAACTACAAGAATAGCAAAAGCCTTGAGTCTTGCCCTTGGAGAGAACATGCAGACCCAGCAGCTGCAATTAGTACCTCTCCCCATTCTCTGTGACCCGGCCTTGGTATGTGGGGTGCAAAATCCATATGCCACTTCAAAGCACCCCTAATTGGTAGGCAGTGGGTACAGTAGAGATAGGGAAAATAGACTATTGGTATCTGCCTTCAGCAGCTAAGATAGTAAGTGGGCCACCCAGAGACAAGATGGAGAAGTGAGCTACTATCCCAATTGACATGGTAACATAGAGAAATACAAGAAAAAAAAAAAAACAGTGTATTTAAGAGACAGAGCTCCAATGGGAGGGAGAGTTCCTTTTCAGGCTCTCTGCTGTGTTTCTCTCCAGCACACTGTTTTTTCTTTCTCTCTTTCTTGCTTTATAATAAATGCAAGTCTTTACATAAGAGCTGCAACCCAGCTGTTTATCAGTTCTTTAATTTACGGGTTCAGCATATCTATGTGAACTGAGGAAAAGGACCCACTGAGTCATTACAAACCATAACATTCTTAATGGTTGCAATTCTAACTTGATTTAGATGGAAACTAATTATTCAACATATATTTTATATCTTAAATATACACAACAGAATTCATTTTTAAAAAGTTAATGTAGTCATGGAAAATAATGGATAAAACTGGTACCTTTCCCAAAAGTAGGAGAAATAATAGGAGTATGTATTTATCATTTATGCTGTGTGACAAATTATGATATGATAAGTGGCTTAACAGGACACCCACTTATAATCCCACAGTTACTGCTAGTCAGGGATCTGGGTACAGTTTAGCTTGGTCCTTGACTTCAGAGTCGCTAAGTGACACTATAGTGAAAGTGTCCACTGAGGTTTCATTGTCATATGAAGGCTGAACAGTGGCTGAACCTAATTCCAATCTCATTTACATAGCTTTGCTAGGGTTCACTTGCTTTTTGGCTGTTGTCTGAGGATCACTCTGGGTCTCTAACCACATGGGCCTTAGCAATGCAGCAATTTGCTTTATCAAAGTCAACATGGAAAAGAGTGAATAAGGTAATATGTTACATGGAAGTTCAAAAGTTCTTGTACCCTAATCACAGAATTGGCAACTGTATTATATTCTATTATTTAGAACAAAGTCACAAGAGGAGCCCACCCTCAAGGACATGAGCACAAGAAGTTGACATATTGGAAACCATTTTAAAATTGGCCCACTATTATTTGTGTATCCAAATAATAGTGTGCAAATTTGATTTATTTTAATATTTGGAGTTTGTAAAGGAAATCATGTTTCAGGATATTTGTTTTATTTGTTTTCTTATAAAGCAGTTCTTTATTTTTGTAATTTGATTACAGAAAGCCCTATCTTCATATATGGGATTTTGTTACAGTGGAAATGAATCTTAAAGATACAGCTAAAGACATAAGTGAGATCACACATATGTATTTTAAAAGACCATATCTCAATACTACCAATTCCAACACCATATAAGGATTATTTAAAATAAAACACCAAACAAAATTCTGGTCAATTGTTGACCTAAACTGTATTAAAGTGATAAAAGGAGAAGTAAGGCAAATAAAGGAGCAAAATTGTGAATGTTCAAAATGGACAAAAGTTAATACTGAGTATCTTCTCAAGAAAACAGGTATTGTCAGTAAACCACAGTATTAAATTTTGTTGGGTTGCTTAGACTTGTCAGTCTTTAAAATACAACTACCAAAGCAATATAGATTCTGTCTTATGTACTTTTCTGTGTCATGAATATTAACAGACATTTACATTTGAGTACTAATATATGTGGTACCTAAAATGTAACCAATTTTGTGTTAATTAATTATTTAATAATTTTATATTCTCAATTTTTAAAGTAAATAATTAAGATTGAAATCTTATTAAAATATATAGCCAGCTATTACAATTACAATGGAATATCACTTCATTAAATTAGTAGAACAAAAAAGATAAAAAGACATCTTAAATGGAAAGATTTGCAAATTTAATTAAAAATGTTAAGTTATTGTTGAAACAAAGGTCATAATCATAAAATGTAATTGAAAAAAGTTCATTACCTTGTACCTTAATGTGCTCTTTTCATTTCAAAATGTATATTGCATATTTGCCATTTAAAGAATAAATGAATATCACTTTATTTGGGTGGATGAGTTAAGATGATAAGAATTATTATATACCATATACTTTTGGGAATTAAATTTTAAATCTTCATTTTCTCTCTACATATATGCAATTTATGTACATATGCTTAAATTTCTGATCTAGTATTGAGTGTGTGTTTGTGTGTGTGTGTTTGTGTGTGTGTGTGTGTAAATATTAGAGGTTAATACAATGACAGTTTTAATATATTATGATTTTCTTTACATTATGGAAGCATCTTTAAATCCTTAGATGTTGGATACCAAATTTCTTTTTTTTTTTTTTTGGCAATGAGGATTGAATCCAGGGGCATTCTACCTCCAAGCTACACCCCAGCCCTATTTTTATTCTTTATTTTGAAACAGGGTTTCACTAAATTTCAGTGGGTCTCACTAAGTAGCTGAGGCTGGCCGTGAACCCGTGATCCTCCTGCCTCAGCCTCCCAAGTACTGGGATTACAAGCATGCACCATCACGCCCGGCTCCAAATTTCTTAATGCTATCTTCACATGTGTAAAATAAAAAATGGGATGAATGTCCTCTATGATCCATTGTATGTATGGATCTTAACATTTTATATCTGGGTTCACGGCCTGCCTCAGCTACTTAGTGAGGCCCTCCACAACTTAGCGAGACCCTGTTTCCAAATAAAGAATAAAAAATAGGGCTGGGGGTGTAGCTCAAAGGCAGAATGCCCCGGGTTCAATCCCCGGTACTGCAAAAAAAAAAAAAAAACACAGAAATTATGTATAATTTTATTTACTGATATTGTAATTCTGTAGTGAGTCTAAAACACTGGATTTTTCTGCCCTTTATATATGTAACTCTTGCAAGAGAATGAATTTGAGGCCAGCTGCACACAATAAGTTGCCTCCTACAGAACATTTCAGAACAGATTTGAGGTACAAAAGAATTTAATACTAAGTATATAGAATAAATGTTTCTCAATAAGAAATAAAATGATGATGATGATGATTATGATGGTCAAAACTATTTAAAAGGTTATAAAATTGTTGCCAAATTTTTCAAAAATATTTGCCATTTGGATTGATTTTCACATCCTATGTTAAAAAAATTATAAATGAGGATGTTCATGAATGTTTACATATTTAAATAGTAGCCTATTCCTTGAGTTCCTTAAAGATTCATAATTTGCTGAGAAAAAATCTAACACTCTTCATCATAAATTATGATTGGTCCGTCTCTGGGAAAAAAACTAATTTCTAAAGAAAACATAAGTAAAATATGTACACCATAAAGTTAAGTCAGGAAACATTTCACTGCCACAAAACCTTGTTTCTAACTAGCATTACTCTTTGACATTCATTCTACTTTGCTTCTACAGTGAAGTTGAAAATCCTTGTTATGAAATATAACTTGATAAAGATACCACCTTCTTTTGAACGGTAATTGTATTGAAAATACTTTCAAAAAGTTTACCACTGAGCTCCAAGCTAAATTTGCCACATTCTATACTTAAAATTATAACCACTACTTTAAAATTAACTTTAGAGTAATTGTAAATTTTGAGAGGAATTGCAAAAATAGTAAAAAGAAACAATGAAAAGAAAGTTGATATACTCTTTACACAGATTCAACCCTTAACATTTCACTACATTTATTTTAGCATTATTTCTTCTCTCTCTATTGGTATATACACTTACAAGTGTGTATGTGTGTGCATACACACACACAACTTTTTGACCCATTTTACAGAAAATTGCATACATTATGACCTCTTGAATCTAAATACTTCAGAGTTTTTTCCAAAAAAAGATAGTACCTTAATTAACAGTATCAAATTATTAAATTCTCAAAAATTTAACATTGATAATAACATTCTTATTTAATCTACATTTCATATTCAAATTTCATCAACCCACTCAATGATGACTAGTTAAATTTATGAGGAAAGTAGATTAAAATTTTTACTGCTTTATCCAGTAGTCTAAACAGGCATCTCTTCTTTGCACCTTTTAAACACATCATTTTCTCTTTGCATTTATCTTAAAATATGATCATTAAATTTCTCGGGTCTATTGAGAAAATCTTGAATATTTGAATTAAATGTGAACTTCCAGGAATTTCTGTATTGGTCCATGTTGCTCCTTTGGGACATTTATAGAATTAAACATCTGATGTATAACAATTCTTCTGCACAATGAATTGTCATTATCATCATTACAGGCAATTTTAGGCTTTTTAAATATTGTTCCACAATGTTCTCATGTGTTTGAATAATGGAACTATCCATGATAGCAAGGTAAATATTAAAGACTTTTCATCAGTATCAAAGGGAGAGAAAAATATTCTGATGAAATCAGAAAAGCAGAGATCTACTTGAAAATGATAAAAGCTCTTAAGCTGACAGAGTGACCTCAGTCTTAGAATGGAAGTATGCATTCCTTCCACAGCTGACCAGAGAAAACCTCCCTATCTTCTTTCAATAAAGGGAGCAATGAATACTACAGGAAGAAAAAAGAAATGTTTGCTCAAGTGGGGCTTCTAGGTTAATCTGCATGATGGATTGGACAGCAGCATTTACTGTGGAGAAGGGTGTTTTCTTTCTCACTTAATTAGCTAATTTTAATGAACTAAATACTTAATCAGGTGCCCTGAAAATATAGTTTTAACATTCCTAAGAGTAAAACAAATTATCTTGAGTCAACCTGATTAATCTGTTTTCATTAATTTATCTCTAGATTAACTCCTTGTCAGTATACGTCCTGCATTTTTATTGCATTTAAATCCTTCACTATGATCCTTGCTTCTCAATCCAGAAATTATACAATGTTGCCTTATACTTCTTTTTAATTCTGTAAATCTAGTTACTGGAAATAAAATTTTTAGCTTCTAAATAATCTAAAAAATCCATTTATGTCTCTAATTTGGTTGCTACTTGTGAAAATCAAGTTCTATTTCTAAAATAGGAAAATTCCCACTTTTAGTATAAGACCCTTCCCTTCAAGTTCCCCCATAACAGTAGAGTGATCTTTATAAAATACGCATTCTTTTCTTTCTTATTAGAATAATTAAAGGACTTTGAAAGAAAAAACGTCCTCAGCAGGTAACTGGTCCCCAACTTCAACATAATTTCCTTTCTCTTGACACTGCTATGTTCTAACCATACTGAACACATTCGCCAGACGCAAATGACTATACCATGGTTTTAGGTGAAGGGTTTTTATGTCTGTTGTTTGTTTTCATAGGAATTTTCTCCAGCCACATCCTCCACCCAACCACCCAAAATTATGACAAGAGAACAGACTACAAATTATATACACTGGAATCTAATTTCAAAATCTGCTTTTTTTTTTTTTGGTGTTACCGGGGATTGAACCCAGGGGTATTCTACCTCTGAGCTACACCCCCAGCCCTATTTTTTATTCTTTATTTTGAAACAGGGTCTCACTAAGTTGTGGAGGGCCTCACTAAGTAGCTGAGGCTGGCCGTGAACCCAGATTCATCACGCTTGGCCAAAATCTGCATTTTTAAAAAGGAACAAACACCTCTGTGTGCCTACTGGTTGCAGGCACCCATGCAGGTGTGTGTGT
>PVJS01064471.1:0-10192 GCA_004027185.1 Glis glis | reverse complement strand
CCCTCCGCAACTTCGTGAGACCCGGTTTCAAAATAAAAGTATAAAAAAATAGGGCCGGGGGTGTAGCTCGGAGGTAGAACGCCCCTGGGTTCAATCCCCGGTACCACAAAAAAAAAGGAATAAAAAATAGGGCTGGGGGCCGGGCGTGGTGGCGCACGCTTGTAATCCCAGTACTTTGGGAGGTGGAGACCGGAGGATCCGGGTTCGCGACCAGCCTCAACTCTATCTCTCTCTCTCTCCCTCCCTGTTTCTCTCTCTCTCTCTACTTAGTGAGGCCCTCCACAACTTCGTGAGACCCGGTTTCAAAATAAAGTATAAAAAATGGGGCCAGGGGTGTAGCGCAGAGGTAGAACGCCCCTGGGTTCAATCCCCGGTACTGCAAAAAAAAAAAAAAATAGGGCTGGGGATATAGCTTTAAGGTAGAATACCCCTGGGTTCAATCCCCAGTACTGAAAAAAAAAAGAGACATCATCTGACTTGCCTGGGTCACACAGCTGGTGCAGGGCAGAGCTATGCTCCGTACCCAGATCTTTCTGCCATCCTTAAACTCTCTTGCCTTCCCAGTGCTTTGTCCTGTGCTGAGCAGCGGTGGACTTACTGGTTGACAGACCTTCCACAGGGAGCTGGGGAGCCCCCCTCCCATTCCAGGAATGCCCACTCCTCCGCTAGGCCCGGCACTGTGTTTCACCTGCAGCATCTCACCCTCCCTGGTGATTATTAACTGGTCGCACACAAAAAATATATAAAAAGAGGGGGAAAGTGCATGTGCTAGCATACACACACACACACACACACACACACACACACACACTGTACACTGTACACTGTTTGAAATTGAGGCTATCAAAAGGAAACCCAGGAATGCCAAGGAGCGCCCAGTATGAAGAGCTGTGCCTTGCTGTTGGGTCTTGGGGACTGGCACAGTCGTGTTTGGCTGGGGGTTTCACACAGGATTATCCTGGTGGGTAGACACACGCCATTGATGGGGCCCTGACAAACTGGGTCACTGATGTCAGCTTTCCCGTTGCTGCCCACATTTCCAGCTCCAGAGCCTCTGCGGAGCCCTTCCAGGCCAGTGGGTGGGGGAGGGAACCAGGGAGCTGGGTACACAGCCTCTCTCTGACGTCTTCCCTGGTGCCAAGGAAGCAGGCACATCCATGGGCACCTCTGCAGACCATCCAGGCTCCTACCAAAGTCACACCCCATAGGTGGGTCTAAGAAGACTAGAGCAGAGTGAAAGCAAGACAGTGAGAGTTGCTTAGAAAGAGAGAGGGAGAGAGAAGCAGAGAGGGAGGGAGAGAGACAGATGATGAGGCAGGAGGAGGTTGCGTCTTAATTATAGGAAATAGCAGACACCGCTGTGAATGGAATTGAACGATTAACCAGCAGGTTTTCTAGGTCTTCCTCAAGCTCCCACTGCCATGCCCCCACTAAAGTATGTGGGCCCCAAATCTTCCTTTATGCAAAGCCAACTCAGGCAGAGGGTGGGAGTGAGAGGAAGGGGCCCTGCGATCCTCACGTCCCATCCCCCTGTATTTATAACCACATTTGATTTTCAAATCACATGTGGTTGAGCTGGGCGTGGTGGCGCAGGCCTGTAATCCCAGTACTTGGGAGGCTGAGACAGGAGGATTGCAGGTTCAAGGACTTTCCCCCTCTTTTTATATATTTTTGTGTGCTATTTATAGCGACCAGTTAATATCACCAGGGAGGGTGAAGATGCTGCAGGTGAAACACAGTGCTTGGGCTAGCGGAGGAGTGGGCATTCCTGGAACGGGAGGGGGACTCCCCAGCTCCCTGTAAGAACAGGTTCAGCAAGTAGTGAGACTCTCATCAACCTACAGAGACCCTGCTTCAAAATAAAAATAAAATAGGGCTGGAGGTGTAGCTCGGAGGTAGAATGCCCCTGGGTTCAATCCCCAGTAACACACACACACACACACACACACACACACACACACACACAAATAAATCACATGTGGTGTGGTTGGCCCTCCATATCTGCAGGTGCTGCATCCGTTGATTCAACTGTGGGTCCAAAATATGCGGGGAAAAATTGTACCTGCACCAGGCGTGGTGGCACACGCTTGTAATCCCAGTACTTGGGAGGCTGAGACCGGAGGATCCGGGTTCGCGGCCAGCCTCAGCTACTTAGTGAGGCCTCCACAACTTAGTGAGCCCCAGTTTCAAAATAAAAATAGGGCTGGGGGTGGAACTTGGAGGTAGAATGCCCCTGGGTTCAACCTGGGTTCAATCCTCAGTTCTGCAAAAAAAAAAAAAAAAAAAAATTGTACCTGTACTGACTTTTTTTCTAGTCATTATTCCCTAAACAGTACAATATTACAAGCATTACATGGCATTTACATTGTAGTAGGTATTATAAGTAATCTAGAGATGATTTAAAGTATACAGGATGATGTGCATAGACTATATGCAAATCCACACTTTTTTTGGCACTGAGGAATGAACCTAGGGGTATCCTACCTCTGAACTACATCCCCAGCCCTTATTTTTTTTTTATTTTGAAACAGAGTTTTGCTAAGTTGCTAAAGGCTGGTCTTGAGCCTGCGATCCTCCCATCTCAGCTTCCCAAGGACTGGGATTATGGGCCTGTGCCACTGTACCCAGCTACTACACCACTTTGTATGATGGACTTGAGCATCCTCTGATGTGGGTCTCCAGGGGGGAATCCTAGAACTCCTCCCCTGAGGACACTGAGGGACGACTAGATCAATGACCCCTGACGTTCCTAATCTTTCCATATAACCCAAGTTTCCCATGGCTCTGCAATGCCCAGGGCGGCAGGTGGGGTGGGGTTGGAGAATGCCAGGAACAACACAAATTTGCCCAGCTGAGGCCAGCCTGGGACTCAGAACTTGCCATATGAGTGTGGTTCCAAGCCCACATGAGGCCCGTGAGGTCCCTGGCCATCGGCCCCTGTAACCAGCCCCTCTGTCTGCCTGCAGGTCATTGAAGACTGGAAGTACGTGGCCATGGTGGTCGACCGGCTGTTCCTGTGGGTGTTCGTGTTCGTATGCGTCCTGGGCACTGTGGGGCTCTTCCTACCTCCCCTCTTCCAGACCCACACACCTCCCGAGGTGCCCTAGGCTGCCAGCATGTCCAAGGGCTCTGAGGTTGTGGGGTGACATGATGTGAGTGGCCAGGTGAGCAGTTTGCTGCTTTCTTCTGGGTCACAGCTGATGAGCCCCTAAATAAATATGTGACTCTTGGCTATCTACCCCATCAAACAGCCTCAAGAGGGGCGAGGATGGGGTCCTGCACTGTCCTCTCTGAATGCCTTGGAGGCATCTCCAGCAAGAGGGGGCTTCAGACGGTTTAATTCCGGCCTTTCTTCCTTCCATGCACCAGGCACTCGGGTAAGAAGAGCAGACTAGCAGTACCTACTGTGTGCCAGGCATCTTGCTAGATATTAGCAGCACCCACTGCATGTCAGCCTACCTTTCCAACCCCATCTCCCTCCAGTCTCGCTGGCTTTCTTTCAGTCTCTCATACACTTCCCAGTCCTTCCTAGCTCAGAGCCTTTGCATCTGCTGTTCCTACCCCGTCCTTTTCCCATGTCTGCACAATCAGGACTCCACTGCTAGCAGCCTTTCCTGGTCCCTCGTTCCAAAGCAGCCTCCCCAGTGACCATGTTATCCATCACCTTCCTCCAGCCCCCTCAGCACCTGCAGTTCTCAGTTGGCAGCACGCTTTTCACCCACATCTCACCCTGTAGAGTGTGCGCTCCGTGAGAGCAGGGGCCTGCTCCTTCATTTGCTCCAGGGCTGGGCCTGAGCTCAGCACACAGCAGGTGCAAAATAAACGATGAATGAATGGCTCCAGTTCCTCCTTCAAGCTCATGTTCCTCCTCTGAGCAGCTGTCCCTGGTCCCCACAGCTCTGGCTTAACATATTTACATGAAGGCTGGTTCAAGTCTGTCTCCCTCACACCTACTGATGGGTTCCTCCGCATGCTATCTTTTCCACAATGCCTCCTAGGCACGCATAATATTTGTGGAAGGGAGGAGAACATTTTTAAGAATTCTGGGTTTTATATTTGGTGCTGGGAATTGAACCCAAAGGCGTTCTACCTCCGAGCTACACCCCCAGCCCTGATCTCCCTACATTACTACATTGCTGAGGGTCTCGCTAAGTCGCTGAAGCTGGCCTTGAACCTGCGATCCTCCTGTCTCAGCCTTCCAAGTACTAGGATTATAGGCGTGTGCCGCCAAGGCTGACTTTGTTTTACTTTTTGTGTGACGCCTGACTTTGTTTTACTTTTTTTTTTTTGTGTGTGTGTGTGTGTGTGTGGTACTGGGGATTCAACCCAGGGGCATTCTACCTCTGAGCTACACCCCCAGCCCGATTTTATTTCTTATTTGGAAACATGGTCTCACTGCGTTGCAGAGAGCCTCGCTAAATTGTCGAGGCTGGCTTCAAACTTGCCATCCTTCTGTCTCAGTCTCCCAAGTACTGGAATTACAAGCATGCGTCACCTCGCCCGGCTTGTTTTACTTTTTATTAAGGAACATTTCAAGCATACTCTAAAATAAAATAGTAAAACTTCCAGGTACAGTCACCCAGCTTCAACAATTATCAGCTCATCACTAATATTGTTTCCATTGACTCCAACCCACGCATCCCCCTCCTAAACTATAAGGTCTTAGAAAAAGTATCATGCCTAAAATGTTTACGATTACTTAAGAGCGTAAAGTACCAGAGGCCTCGATTTGAGGATGCGCTAGAGCCTCTCCTACAGCGACGTCCAGCCCAGCGGTGCCCTGCACACGCCCCGGAAGCCAGGGTCGGAGACTGGGCGGTCTTCTCCCCCGCGGCGGTGACAGTGCCCGCTCCCGTCTGGCCGAGCGCCTAGCCGCCTGCGGAGGCTGCACCGCGGGGACTGGGGTCCCGGAACGCGCCCGCCCCGCCCGGGAACGCGCGCTGGGCTCCGGGGGTTCGCGCACTGCAGCGCGGACGACGCTGGCGGGGCCCCACGGCTGCGAAGCCCCGAGAGCCCCGCGCGTCCCCGCGGCCGGGGCTGGGAGTCCGCGGTTCGCGCCCGGAGCTGCGCGCGGAGAGCAGCGTCCACGCCGGCCGCGCCCACTCCGGGAGGTTCGGGTCCGCCCGTCCCGTCTGCGCGGACCCGCCATGGGCGTTCTCCCGCTCTGGCCGCTGCTGTTGCTGCTGCCGCGGCTGCCAGGTACGAGCGCGGCGTGCGGGGTCCGGAGGGAAGAATGCCCGGAGCGGGGCCGCTGCCCAGGGTGCCAGGCTGCTGCCCGGAGCGCAGCGCGGGGCGCGGGGGGCAGGACGGGGGGCAGGGCGGGGGGCCCAGGGTGCGAAGCTGCTGCCCGGAGCGCAGCGCGGGGAGCCGGGGGCGGGGAGCGAGGAGCGGGGCCGGTGCCCAGGGTGAGAAGCGGCTGCCCGGAGCGCAGCGCGGGGCGCGGGGGGCAGGACGGGGGGCCCAGGGTGCGAGGCTGCTACACGGAGCGCAGCGCGGGGCGCGGGGCTGGGGCCAGCGGGCGAGGCGGGCGAGGGATGTCTTCTTCACTCGGGCGAGGCGTGGGGAGGCGCGGGGAGAGCTTCAGAGCCAGCCCTTCCGGGCGCAGGAGTTACGGATTCGAGTCCCCCGCGCACTGGTTGAGGATCTGGTGACCTCCGGTTCCAGCGCCTGCATCTCCTCCCCCGCCTTGTTTTACGAATAGTTGGGGGAACTGTGGCCAGAGGGGACCAAAGACTTGTCCAAGGCCACCTGGGGAGGACGGGAGTCGTTTCGGGCCTGGGACCGGACCGGGCGCGCCAGCCTCTCGTCTGGGTCCTCGTCTTTCCGCGCTCCTGGCCGCGTCACCTTGAGACCCTCAACCCGTGCCTCCCCGCCGGCCGCCGGGGCGCGGGAGGGGCCTGTTGGGACGAGGGCGGCCCTGACCCGCCCCCAGGAGGCTCTCCGGGTGGCCTGGGATGGCTAGTACTTACCAGTAAGGCCGGTGGGGCCCGGGGCGTGGGGGCCGTGCGCCGGCGCTGTTTCTTCCTCTGAGTGCCGAGGCTCCCACTGCTCAAAGCACCTTACACTCTCGGCCGAGCTGCCTGGGGCCCTTCTTTCCTTCCGAGGGGCGCGGGGTGGGGGTCAGACTTCCCCAAGGATTCCCCTGCACCCTCCCAGGTTGCCCCCAGATCTGTGGGAAGCTGAGGACAGCTGACCCAAGAGGCCTCACCTATGCTGGGGTGTGGCTTCTGAACAAAGGGGGGGCCCAAGGGCTTCAGAGAGGTAAGGGATTTCCATCAGGATGTGAAGACAGCACCCGCAGGGTCACACACTGAGGTCCCAGCAGCCCGGTGGCCACCTTGGCTTCTAAGAAGGCTGATGGCCAAGCCTCTACAGGGTCCTGGGAGGGCTGAAGAGGAATCCTAGCCCTGGGATGCAGGCTCCCTTAGGATGGGACACTGAGCACCTGGGCCTGGGTTCCCCTGGGTCCCCTGCCCCTGGATGTGGACCGCTCATCTTTCCATCATGGAAGCAGGGAGCGACTGTCCCGAGGCAGTGCTTGCCCCATCCCCCTGCCCTGTAGTAAAGTAGGGATGGCTAAGGGCCCCTGACCCCTAACCTCCTGCCTCCCAGCTGAGCACCACCCTCCTAATGATACTCTGAGTAGGTGCGTTTATAATCTTTATGTTGACAGATAAACTGAGGTTCTGTGAGGTTAAGTCACCAGCTAAGATCACACAGCCCCCAGTGGTTTGTTAGGATTTGCCCTGATTTATCCCAGCTTTAGAGCCCAGACTTGTTACCGCTGAATGTGGGTGACCTGGTAGAATTCCTGTCTCTCTTGGGCCTTGGTTTCCCTGTCTGTCACTTGAGGGAGCAGGGCTAGCCTGAGAGTGTGGGGTCCTCCTTGTGGGAGGGAGGCTGTGGGTGGGGGCTGTCCCTGGTGGGAGGGATAAGTAGTGATTTCCCCCAGGGATTAACAGGGTGCTCCCCTCAGTGGCCAGCGCCTCGGAGGCCGAGCACCGCCTGTTTGAGCACCTGTTTGAAGATTACAATGAGATCATCCGGCCAGTGGCCAACGTGTCTGACCCAGTCATCGTCCAGTTCGAGGTGTCCATGTCTCAGCTGGTGAAGGTGGTGAGTGCCGGAGCCATGAACTATGGCCACAAGGAATGGGGGAGGGACAGAGCTTTGGGAGGAACCTTTCCCAGAACCAGCCTTGTTTTTGTCATTCACTGTCTAATCTCTTTCTAGGATGAAGTAAACCAGATCTTGGAGACCAACCTGTGGCTCAAGCAAGTAAGTGAGCAGGCTCGGTGCGCTGCTGCCCCCTGGTGGTGATTTATTGATTTGCGTCCCTGAACCAAGAAGAGCCCAAGGGACTGGGCTTTGCTCCTCTACACCCAGTCAGGGTCATAAGCACAGCTCTGAAGTCCTCCTGGAAGGACTGCAGGGTCTGGTCTCTCAAGTCACAGATGGACAGACTGCAACCTGGAGATGGAGCCTTCTCCAGAGTCACACCACAGACCTGGGACTGGAGACCTGGGACTTTGCCCCAACTCTTAGTATCTGTGACCACTTTCTACCCTACCTTTTGCCAAAAGCTCATCTTGAAGTCAGAATCAGATCCCGTTGCATTGGTGGTAGAGAAGTAGGGATTGTGGATTTTCTGGTTCAGACAGAGGCCAATGGAATTGGCTTCCACATGGCCTCCTCAGGGAGACTGTCCAGACCTGCTGAGAGGCATACCGGCCCATTGGCCTGATGGTGACGCTTCTGCCAGCTCAGCCAGCTGAGCACCCAGCTCATGCAACTTTCACCCCAGGAGGCTGGCAAGCCAGATGGGCACAACACTCCGCCTCGCGCTTGATGACGTGCGCTCCCTCTGTGGCCAAAGCCTCAGCTCTCTCCCGCTCTGGCGCTCAGCACCCTAACAGTTCTTGGGCCCCATAGGATCATGGCCCCCTCCCCCAGAACCTTTCAGAGTCGGAGAGCACCTTCATCCTGGGGCTCAGCTGGGGACTTGTCTGAAAGAGACCGTGGAGAGTGCTTCCAAGGGACATAAACAGCAGGAGCGCAATGTGTGGGCCGACCTGGTGGTAGAAGTCCAGGAGGCTGGACCTAGCACTAGAAGTGGCCAGAGAACGCCCCAGTTAATGGTCCCTATTTGATCAATGGGGGGCTGGGCTCATTCACAGTCACCCTAGAGTGGGGGTGCAACGTGAAGACCAAGTGCAGTGCTGTTTCACCTGTTGTATCCACGTGGGGGGTTGGACCAGCATGGTCTGCAGCGTGGAGATGGCTCAGGGACTCGGGGCAGGGGTGGGGGGTCAGCTAGATGTGGCGCCAAAAGCAGCAAAGCCAGGCTGGCCTCTCTGTTGTCTTTTCCCTCTCTGCCATCCCTCCAGATCTGGAACGACTACAAGCTAACGTGGAACCCCAGGGACTACAACGGCGTGGAGTTCATGCGTGTCCCTGCGCAGAAGATCTGGAAGCCAGACATTATGCTGTATAACAAGTAAGGTCCCGGGTGACCCCCCCCAGGGCTGGCAGCCTGAGTCCTGGCTGCTCAGATCACTGTGCTGACAGCCTGCCCTTCCTCAGGCCTTTCCCAAAAGGTCTTTGTTCATTTTGCAGGTGTTTATTGAGCATCTACTGTGTACTGGGTGGTACAGATGCCAGTAAGCCACAGAGACTGGCAAGGTGCTGACTAGTTCCAAAGAGGGTGATGTGTGGAAGGAGGAGGGCACCCAGGAAAGCTCCAGGGAAGAAAGAGCCTTGAAGGCCACATAGGATCTGGAGAAGGGGAGGTAGAGCAGGGGAGAGCCCAGGGAGGCAGGAGGGTGTGTCGTTGGCAGCCAGAGTGGCCTCACTGGGAAGGAGCAGCCAGGATGCGTGGGGGAGCCCAGATGTCAGGGGAAGGCCTTGAATGTGGCACCTGTTAGCAGCTCTGTGCGAACAGATAGGGAAGAAGCAACTCCCTCCCTGCCCTCTCCTTTGAAAGAGAATGAGAATGTGGAGGGAGGGCCTAACCGGATGAGCCTGAGTCCTGCCATCCCAGTTTTTTAAAATTACATCCCAGGAGTTTTTTTTTAATTACATCCCAGGAGTTTTTATTTTTTTTTATTTATTTATTTATTTTTTTTTTTTTTGCGGTACCTGGGATTGAACCCAGAGGGGTTCTACCTCTGAGCTACACCCCTGGCCCTATTTGTTATACTTTATTTTGAAACCGGGTCTCACGAAGTTGCGGAGGGCCTCACTAAGTAGCTGAGGCTGGCCGCGAACCCGGATCCTCCGGTCTCCGCCTCCCAAGTACTGGGATTACAAGTGTGTGCCACCATGCCCGGCCCCAGGAGTTTTTAAATTACAGGTGTCAGCCGGGCATGGTGGCTCATGCTTGTAATCCCTGTACTTGGGAGGCTGAGACAGGAGGATCACAGCCAGCCTCAGCTACTTAGTGAGGCCCTACACAATTTAGCGAGACCCTGTTTCCAAATAAAGAATAAAATAGGGCTGAGGGTGTAGCTCAGAGGTAGAATGCCCCTGGGTTTAATCCCTAGTACCACAAAAAAATAAAAAAATAAAAAAATAAATAAAATAAAATAGGGCTGGGGACATAGCTCAGAGGTAAAATGCCCCTGGTTCAATCATGAGTACCAAAAAAAAAAAAAAAAAAAAAAGGAAGGAAGAAAGAAAGAAAAAGAAAATAGGGCTGGGGTGTATAGCTCAGAAGTCGAACGCCTCTGGGTTCAATCCCCAGTACCCACACACACATACACAAAACAGGTGTCTGCATTCGTGTGTGTGTGTGTGTGTGTGTGTGTGTGTGTGGTACTGGGTATTGAACCTAGGGGTGGTCTACCTCTGAGCTACACCCCCAACCCTATTTGTTTTTTAATTCGTAAAAAAGGTCTCACTAAGTTGCAAAGAGCCCACAAGGTTGCTGAGGCTGGCCGCAAACCTGCGATCCTCCGGTCTTAGCCTCCCAAGTACTGGGATTACAGGCCTGCCCCACCACACCAGGCAGGTATCTGCATTCCAAATATTTTCTTCCTTGCTCCTCACTATCTTTTCTAAGGTTAATGCGTATTATTTTATGTTATACTATATTATGATCATGTATATGTATACTTGTATAATTTTTTTTTTTTTTTTTTTTTTTTTTTTTTTTTTTTTTTTTTTTTTTTTTTTTTTTTTTTTTTTTTTTTTT
>PVJS01064470.1:0-10220 GCA_004027185.1 Glis glis | reverse complement strand
CTCTCTCTCTCTCTCTCTCTCTCTCTCTCTCTCTGTTTCTCTCTCTCTCTCTCTCTACCTAATGAGGACCTCCACAACTTCGTGAGACCCGGTTTCAAAATAAAAAAAAGTATAAAATTAGGGCCGGGGCGTAGCGCGGAGGTAGAACGCCCCTGCGTTCAATCCCCGGTACTGCAAAAAAAAAAAAGAACAAAAACTTAATAATCAGTCTTAAAAAGCACAATTTTGACTTCAAAGTCACTATTTAAAACTCATCTATAGCCGGGCGTGGTGGCACACGCTTGTAATCCCAGTACTTGGGAGGTTGAGGCGGGAGGATCCGGGTTTGCGGCCAGCCTCAGCTACTTAGTGAGGTCCTCTACAACTTAGTGAGACCCTGTTTCCAAATAAAGAATAAAAAATAGGGCTGGGGGTGTAGCTCAGAGGTAGAATGCCCCTGGGTTCAATCCCCAGTACCACAAATAAATAAATAAATAAATAAACAAACAAACAAACTCATCTAATTTAACCACACAGGACTCACTACTAAGTAAAAAATAACAAAATCATATATATAAGAGCTCACATATGTTTTTAAAGTATATGTAGGGCTTGGAAAAGGAAATGAGAGTCAGAAGATCACTTTAATCTTCACTTCACAGCCTTCTTAAGAATCTGAACAGTGAGCACACATTATTTTAGTTCCTTTTCATCTTTATACTAAATGAGGAAAAACACCTGGACTTACATAATAGTACACAGATTCAGTAAATATGAGCTCACAACCAAGTCTAACTGACTTAAGCAAAGTCATAGATCCAAATTGGGAATTTACTTGAGTAAAGGTCTTTGATAACATTTTACCTGCTCTTAAAGGCTTATAGAGATCATTGGATGCGGTCCTTTGCCAGCGTTCCTTGAATTTTCCTCTTAAATCATTATCAGTTGCTTCTTCTTCATCCAAAAATCTTAATGACTTAAAAAGGAGGCAAAAAACATTGAGATATCATTTATGGCATAAAAACGTTAAAGCATTTTTAAAATGATCATACCCAATATAAGTGAGAGTTTAGTGAGATGACTTCTTACACTACTGGTTAGAATATAAATTGGTACTTTTTTGTCACAGAAATATAAGTTATATATTTAATAAAAAGTTTAAGGTTAAGTTAGCCATTATTTTTCTCATTAAAATGAAGAAGAAAGAAAAATAAGGGGTTATTTACATCTGTATACCAAGACTACTTTAAAGAAAGTTTTAGGTTTAAAATAAAAAAACAAAAGCCATAAACCTTTCCAATCTCAGAAGCCATAAATAAAACAAAGGGAAAAACTGATTAACTAAATGAAAATAAAAGACTTAGACTTCCATCCCAGTACAGGAAACTGAAAACTGTGTTCAACATATAAGAAGTGCCTCTTCAATACACAGCTAAAGGGAACACAAGGGACACAGCAGCAGAGTCGGTGGATCTGACAACGCTGAGGGTTCTGGGAAGAGAACAGGGAACTCTTCTGTCACACACCAGAGAGTAAATAGTTTAGGCTTTATAGTTCACATACAGTCTCCCACATCTTCTTTTTTTACAACCCTCTAAAAATAGCAAAAATCATCCTCGAATACTGAGCCATACAAAAACAGACCAAAAGCCAGAAGAGACCCACCACCCATATGTTGCCAGCTATGCAGTTCCTCACGAGCACAGCGTGGGAATATAACACAAGAGAAGACAAGGAACACAGGAGCAGTAAGAGTGAGGCACAGATGAAAGGCACTCTCCCTGTCAAACCAGGACTCTTACAAATAGGTGACTCTCGGTGAGCCAATTTTTAAAAAGCAAAAACCATCCTACAGAAGGAAAACATGTCTGTCCAGACTTTGGCTCTAAATAGAAAAGAACTAGAAATCACACCGTGTGACACCAAATTCTAAGGTGAACTTCTGATGAAATGATTAACCACAAAAAGCGGGGAGGGGCTCTAAAGTTTAAAGAGGCGTCAGGTATACATGCCTTTTTATGGCAGAAGCAAACACAAGTCTTGTCTAGAATTCACTTTAAACCCAGACCTCAAGGAATTCCCACAAGTTTCAGGAAATATGAATTCACAAACAAAAATCATTCTGTACTGGATCTTGGAACAGAAGAAGGACATTGGTGGAAAAGCTGGTAAAACCTGAGTAATAACATTGTACTAATATTTAATTTCTTAGTTTTAACAAATATGACTACATAAGATTTTAACGTTAGGGTAACCTGGGTGAAGTATATACAGGAACTCTCTGCACTGACTCTGTCAACTTTTCTGTAAGTCTAAAACTATTCCAAAATAAAAGTTTTAAAAGACAAAAAAGAAAACTAAACAGAAAACAAGCTACTACTAAAAAGAAATAACAAATCACAGAGTTGAACTCACAAAGACTAGAGATTGGCATTATTAAAGAATATAAAAGAAATCTAATATATATTAAGGAATAAGAGATAAATTGAAGGTATGGCATAGTAGAAACAGAACAGAAGAATTGAAAAAGAACCAAATAGAATTTCTAGAAATAAAAAACATAATAAAATTAGGATGTTATGGGTACTTAAAAGCTGCTAAGACATAAATGAAGAGAATGAAGATAGGCCCGAAGAAATTACCCACACTGAAGCACAGAGCAGCACAAAATGAAAGGTCAAGGGACACGGAAAGTAAAGAAATAATCAAGAGTTCCAGAAGATATAATAATGAGAAGAGGGGAAAAGCACTATTCAAAGAAGTGAAAGCCGAGTACTTCCCAGGTGAGAGGAAAGATACGATTCCTCAGAATACCAAGCAACATAAAGGAAGAAAACCCACACTCACACACATCAGAATGAACTTTAAAGGAGAAGCAGGCGTGTATAACTTCAATGCCCATGTTCAAAAAGAAAAGAAAGGAGCTGGGCGTGGTGGCGCACGCTTGTAATCCCAGTACTTGGGAGGCTGAGACAGGAGGATCTGGATTCACGGCAAGCCTCAGCTACTTAGTGAGGCCCTCCGCAACTTAGTGAGACCCTGTTTCAAAATAAAGAATAAAAAATAGGGCTGGGGGTGTAGCTCGGAGGTAGAATGCACCTGGGTTCAATCCCCGGTACTGCAAAAAAAAAAAAAAGAAAGGGAATGAATAACAATAAAGCCAGGAAAAGTGGAGTGGGGAATGGGGAGAGGGGCAAGAACAAAGAAATCTACAGAAATCAAAGGAGTGAGACAAATATAAATACTAAATATAGTAGAACATGGTTCTGAATATATGAATATGAAGTTAATATAAGTGGATTTAACCCTCCAAGTAGACACAGACTATCACACTAAATTAAAAAGAAAAATATTGCTGCATGTTATTTACAAAAGACATAACCACATATTGAGCATCCCTAATCCAAAAATGTAAAATGTGAAATGTTCCCCAAATCCAAAACCTTTTGAGCACCACATCACACAACAAATGGGAAATTCCACAGCTCATCTCATGTGACAGGTCAAAATCAGAATGCAGGCACACCAAAAATACTGTATAAAATTGCCTTCGGGATATGTGTATAAGGTATATGTGAAATATAAATGAAGTTCACGTATAGACTTGGGTCCCAACTCCAAGATATCTCATTATAGATATGCAAATATTCCTAAATTAAAAAAGAATCCAACACTTTTGGTCCCAAACACTTCAGATAAGGGATACTCAATCTGTATAAGGACACACAGTTGAAAGCCAGACAAAGACACTACAAGAAAACTACAGACCGATATCTGTCATGAGTACAAATGCAAAGACTTCAACAAAATGCTATGAGACCAAATCCAGGAGCACAGAAAAAAGATTATATACCATGACAAGGAGAACATCCCAGGAAAGCAAGGGTGGTTCGCATCTGAAAATCAATTCATGTAATACACCATATTAGTAGAATGAAGACAGGAACCTTACGATCATCTTAACGATCCAGAAAAAAATATTTGACAAAATCCAACACGTTTAGGGTAAAAAAAAAAAACTAGGAATAGAAAGGAACTTCCTCAACCTGATAAAGGCTATCTATGAAAACCCACAACGAGCATCACACAGTCATGCACCACATAACCCTGTTGTGGTCAATGGCAGGCCACATACACAGCAGTAGTGTCAGAAAATCGCCTCACCAAATGCCAGCCTCACCACCTTAAGTTGACAAGAGTACACACTCTGATGATTATGCAATGACAAAATCACCTAGCAAGGTTCTCAGACCACATCCCTGACACTAATGACACAGGACTGTGTGTCACAGTCAAGAGCTGCAAGCTTTCTCCATGGGATTAGGAGTAAGACGAAGATGTCCACTCTCGGCATTTACACACCGTATCAGCCACAGAAATTAGTCAAGAAAAAATAAAAGGCATCCAAATTGGTAAGAAAGAAGTAAAACTCTAATTGTATTTGATTTGACCTAATAGAACATCCTAAAGACTCCACAAAACAACTATTAGAGACAGTAAGTAAATTCTATAAAGGACAAAATCCACATCAAAAATGTTGTATTTCTAGCAATGAACAATCCAAAAAGGAAGTTTTAAGAACAATTCCATTCACAATAGCATCCAAAAATAATAAAATATTTAGAAAGAAATTTAACCAGAGGTGCAAGACTTATACACAGAAAACTACAAAACATTTTAAAGAAATTAAAGATATAAAAAAATTTGCAAACATAGAATGTTCATGGATTGGAGGATTTAATATTGTTAAGACAGGTAGTACTCTCAAATTATTTTAAATAGTCAATGCAATCCTTATCACACTTCTACTTTTTATGTAGAAATAGTTAAGCTGATCTTAAAATTCACATGGAATTGCAAAGGGATCTCAAATAGAGAAGACAATCATGAAAAAGAAGAGCAAAGATGTAGAACTTATATTCCCCCTCATCTGTTTCAAAAAAATACTACAAAGCTACAGAAATAAACACAAGGTGGTAATAACATAAGCTTAGACATATCAACTGATTTTCCATGAAGGCACCTAGACCAGTGTCTTCAACAAATGATGCTAGAACTGAGTAATGCCAAAAAAAAATGATGTTGGACCTTTACCTATACTATATTCAAGATTTAACTCAAAACAGTTCAGACACCTAAGCACAAAAGCTAAAACCATAGAAACTTTTAGAAGAACACATAAGGCCTTTAAGTGTTCATGACCTTGGATGTCTGGCAATGGAAGCCGAAATATGACACCAAAAACACAAGAACAAAGGGAGGTGGCTCATCTTGAAATCCCAGCACTTGGGAGGCTGAGACAGGAGGCTCTCCCAGGTTCCAAGCCAGTCTCGGGAACTTAGCAGGATCCTCAGCAACTTAGCAAGACCCCATTTCAAAATTAAAAAAAAAATTTAAGACAGGTTGGGGTACGTGTCAGAGGTAGAGTGGCCCAGTGTTCTATCCCCATTGCCAAAAAAAAAGAGGAAAAAAATACACTAATTTGATTCATCAGAATTTAAAACTTTTCTGCTTCAAAGAATAATATTTAGAGAGTAAAAGACAACCCACAGAATAGAAGATAATTGTAAATCATATGTCTGCAAAGGTCTAGCATCCAAATGTATGGCTGTAAAAGTCACATAACGTAAAATTCACTGCTGACCTCTTTAAAATGTACAACTGAGTGGCTTTTAGGACACTGTAAATGGCACTAAAAGTACTCTTACAATTCAAAATTACATAAAAGGACAACGCAGTTCTTTAAAAGGCCAAAGACTTGAATAGACACTTCTCTACAGATACGAACGGCACATAAGCACATGAGAAGATGCTCAATATCACTAGCCACCAGGAAAAGGCCAACCAAACCCAGACGGAGGCACCAGTTCACACACGCCAGGTCATAACTTTTTTTAAAAGGACAATTACAAGGATTGGAAAGGATGTGGACAAATTGGACCCCTCACACTCTGCTCACAGAAAAATATAAACAGTACAGCTACTCAGGAAAAGAGTTTGGCAGTTCCTCAAAAAGTTAGACTTGCCGGGCGTGGTGGCGCACGCTTGTAATCCCAGTATTTGGGAACTCTCCACTTTCTTCTCCCTATGTCTACTATTTCTGATTTCCTTTCAATTACAACACAAGATCATGGCTCGTCTAACCCACAAATCAACACGTTTTAAATGACTCTAAGATATCCCTATGATTATGAAGTCTATGACCTCAAGAGCAAGACCTGTCAGGTTTCATGGGTATGTAAGTGACCTGGCAATGTGATCAAGATGCAGATTTTGATTCCGTAGTTCTGGGGTAAAGCCTCACATTCTACACTGCTAACAAGCTCAGCACAGCAAAGACTTAACACAGAACTGTGTAAACCAACTCTCTCTGCTTTAGCTTTTCTGATAGTGACTATGTCTGCACAGATATAGTTGGTAAAGACTAACTGTATAATCAGTGTAGAATCCCTCATACATGCACCTTTCCCAAGCCAATAATGCAGAAAGTTTCCACCTAACGTTTCTCAAAAGCTCACCTGCACTGAAAGATGAATAACCACCATCACTAGCATCACAGGTTATAACTGCACTACTAGCATCATCGCAACAGCAGTAGAGGCCATGATTTATCAACCACATCCTGCGTGTCCCCAAGGCTAGGCATTTCACTGTTTTCACTTAATTAATCTTTTAAATAATCCTGGGAGGTAAATATTCTCATCCACAAGATTCACACTGTTTTAAGAACTTAAATACTCTGCCTCTCCTTCAAAGTACTTGGTACTGATGTAAATATAATATCCTCTGAGAGTTAACTGAAAAATCAAAATATCATGGATTAAAAGATTGGTAAAAGAGGTCACCTAAAGAGAACATGTGACTTTTTAACTGGCAAAGCCCTTATAACTAGTTTGAATGTATCTACACTAGCATCCTTTGTCTGATTCCATGTTTATCAAGAAACCTGACCTACCTATGTGCAAATTAAATCATTAACTTTTAAGACTTCACTTTATACGATAGAGCTATGTAATGATCGTATGAGTTTCATTAACACGCATTTATTTGTCCTCAAGACAAGAATGAACTCATTCTCAACCAGAATTCCGCTAGAGGCTGAGAAGTAAGCTCTGAGGCCACAGTAAATTCACCGAGATGAGTTCCACCCTGTGAGGCCAGCTGGACACACCGAGAGATCATGGTCTCTACTAGAAAAGCAAATCTTTTAAAGCACACCTCGTCTAGGATTTCTCTGTTTCTTTGCAGTAGTTCAGGCAGTTCTCTGACCAACTGATCAACAGTCTGGATGCCTCCCTGTTCAATCACAGATTTGGACTTGGTGAGTATGGACTGAGGCACCGTATCTCCAGACACATCTTCAATGGCTGCCGGAAGATTGAGGGAAGCTAATACCCTGAAAAAAAACAAGATATTCTATCAGGTACAAGCCCAAACAACCCTTAAAATAGTAACTGCTTGTTTCCAAACCAACAGCAATGGTGTGAGCACCCAAAAAGGGGGTAAGCCCCACTAATAGGAAAATAGAGCAAAACAAAGGGAGAATGAGAAATCAGTAATCGATCAACTAAAACAAAATCACTACAGAATTAAGTTTAGAGTTCAGAATTAAAAGTCAAAATAAAAACCATGATAGCATTAAAATACACTAGATAACTTTGGCTTACAGTTCAAACTTGACTTCTTTCAGTCTTAAGTAATTCAAAGTCAAAAATTCTTTAGAAAGCAATCTTTTATCATATTTTTGCTGGCTATACTGTCACTAACAAATCAAAAATAATATATAAGCCGGGTGTGGTGGCGAAAGCTTGCAATCCCAGTACTTTGGGAGGCGGAGACCAGAGGATCCGGGTTCGCGGCCAGCCTCAGCTCTCTCGCTCTCTCTCTCTCTCTCTACCTAGTGAGGCCCTCTGCAACTTCGTGAGACCTGGTTTCAAAATAAAGTATAAAAATAGGGCCGGGGGTGTAGCACGGAGGTAGAACGCCCCTGGGTTCAATCCCCGGTACCACAAAAAAAAAATATATATATATATAAAATAGCTCTAATTTCATATCATTTAGGCAAAATAAAATATAGGTGATCTAAGTTATTAATTACAGGATATTCATCCATTCTCAGTTTTGTGGTACAATAACAATTCTTCAGTTACTTCATTTACATGATGGGGAGAATTTATCCCTATCTATATTTATAAAGACAAAAAAGCAAATGAAATGATGTAGTGAAATGAGTGGCTCATAAAACAAGTTCTGTATAAATTCAGACTGCCTCTCCATCATATTCAAGAGTAAACTTATATTCCCTTCTTGCTAGATAAAGAAAAATGATGCCAAAACCCATGAATTCATCAAAATTAAAAACATGAAAAGGTAAGTCAGACTAGGAGAAATTATTCTCAACCACAAGTATTTGACAAAGAGCTAGCCTCCAAACCTTATAAAGAATTCTCTAAAGAGAATTAAGAAGGAAAAATTCAATTCTCAAAAGGAGCCAAATGGCTGGTGGTATAGCACAGTGGTAGAACACTTGCCTAGTATGCACAAGGCCTAGGTTCAATCCCTAGCACCACAAACACACAAAAAAAGGAGTCAAATATTTCAATCGACACTTCAGTGGCCCACGCCTGAAATCCCAATACGAGGGAGGCTGAGAAAAGAGGATCCCAGGTTCAAGGCCAGCAAGTGGTAACTTAGCAAGACCCAGTTTCAAATAAAAAAGGGCTAGGGGTGCAGCTCAGTGGTAGAACACCCTGGGTTCAATTCTCAGTACCACATACATATATACATGCATACACACACACATTTTTAGTGGGCTAATGAGCACATGAAAAGTTGCTTAACATCAATGGTAATTAAGGGAATGCAAATCAGAACACAATGAGAAGCCGAGCGCCGAAGCTCACTCCTATAATCCCAGTGCTTGAGAGGCTGAGACAGGAAGAGTGCAGATTGGAGGCCAAATTTGGCAAGACCCTCAAGCAACTTAGTAAGACCCTATTTCAAAATAAAAAATAAAAAGGGCTAGAGGTTTAGCTCAGAGGTACAATACCCCTGGGTTCTATCTCCAGCACTAAAATAAAACTATACTGAAAGAAGCCAAACGCATTTTGAGTATATACTGTAGTTACTTCATACTGTAATACTATAACAATACTATATTATACTATACTATACTATAATATTACATGCTATAATGATTACATTTTTATTAAACTATATAAAAAGTAAAACTAACCTATAGTGACAGGGAGCAGATGAGTAGTGGCCAGGGACCAGGGGAGAAGTATTGTAGGGAAGAGGCACGAGACACTTTTAGAGTGATAGGAATATTCTCTATCTTAATTTTGGTGCTGGTGGCTACATGGGTACATACATAATCAAAACCAAGTGAACTACACACACAAAATGAGTACATTTTATTGTGTACAAATCATACCTAATTTTTTAAAAACCAATAAATTTTTTTTTAGTCTTCAGTTCACCAGAAACCAAAAGTAGTTTAGAAAATTTAATGTACCTTAAGATATCATGTATCTTAACTTATAGAACTCATTTCTACTTCTCATTTCCCTCAAGTTTTTTGTTTGTTTGTTTGTTTGTTTGTTTGTTTGTTTGTTTTGTGGTACTGGGATGGAACACAGGGGCATTCTACCTCCGGGCTATACCCCAGCCCTATTATATTTTTATTTTTTTTAACATGCTTTTATTGGTGCATTGGAGTCTCACATCACAATGAATATGTATTTGATGTTAACATACACACAGCTCTTAGTGTCCCCCCCCGCCTCCCCCCACCCATATGAAGTACCGAGAATGATATTGGTTTATTCTCACATGTACACATTACTTATGATAGTAATTCCACTGATTCACTTCTTTCTTGCCCTTCCCCTTCCCTTGTACCACTTCCCTTGCCCCACTGAGGGTTCTCCGTTATCAACTGGAGTCCCTTGTGTGTCCCCACTACTCCCTAGGTTGCACATATTAATGAAAACATGTCCCTTCTTTTTTTGTGATTGGCTGATCTTGCTTCTCACTAGGCTGATGAGAGTCTCACAACTTGCTGAGGCTGTCCTCGAACCTGCGATTCTCCTGTCTCATCCTCCCAAGTACTGGGATTACAGGCATGCGCCACCACACCCAGCTTCCCTCAAATATTTCTTACAGTGCAAACTAGTTGTCAAATACTCTCGCCTTGTTTCTGTAATTAAATTTCTTCCAACTGTAATTTACTTGCTAGG